>NJDC01002034.1:29060-46179 GCA_002245475.1 Calephelis virginiensis | reverse complement strand
GTTTTTAAATTATATAAATTGTCTGCTTCACCCTAAGGTTGTTTGGCAGAGATATCTCTGAAGCGATAAGACCGCCTTTGTGCACCTGAGTTAAATATTATAAGTGAAAGAGTGCGTATTATTTTGAAAATTTTGGTGCATTATAAAGTGTATTCATCCATTCATGCATTATACAAAACTGATCGATGATTTGCCTATACAAGATGTGATAAATGCTTATAAATACAAATGTACGTGACTTAAAAAAAGTTTAGCTATCCAAGCTTCCATACACTCCAAGCGTTCTACATTCTACAAGATGTAAGAAGTGTTGTATCCGTTAAAATAATTTGTAGCCGAAAATCGTATTAGTGTTTTCCACAATCACTCACTGACACTCATTTAATTTAAAAAATCGATAGATACATAAGTATCTTCACGCCCATATCCCCGAAGCGGTAGACAGAGGCACAACCAGGGCACCCCCGGCTAGCCGAAAACACTAAGTCCCACAATGTTATAAATGGCAAGCCTATCGCCAACCGGGCACATATCCAATCCCGTAATAAATACCAATTTATTACAAAATTGAAATTATACGTCTTCTATCGAACAAACGAATCGAACCCGGAACCTCAAAAAGTCAAGTCCGACGCCGGACCGCTAGACTACAGAGGCGACCATAGAGGCGATAGATACATATCTGTTGATAAACATAAGAGGAGAATGTGTTGCTTTTTTAAAAATCATCCCCAAAATAGGGTAAAACAGAAAGCAAGGTTTGTAAAAAACTTTTATATTCCTGTCGTTTTAGTTCAAAAAACTCCAAATACTTATAAAATTTGATAGAGTTTGTATTAAACTTAACAGTCCATGAGCCTGCGACAGATGTTCATGACAAAGTTAATGTCTACAAGAACGAGTCTTAAAGATATTAAAATCTATTAATACGTGATGCCAAAACTTTGGACCCCTTTTTACGAAAATTGCGAGGACGCAGGAGCATAAAATTTGGTAAACTTATAGTTTATCTGTAGGAGAAGTGCAGAACGCTAATATTTTTCAATAATACTGCTTATAATGTACGTTAAATCCACAAATAAAACATTACCCACACTACCATGCATTTGACACACACAAACAAATATATTGATATTGACGATATAAGATCACAGATGGCGCACTAAAAAGATTAGAAACAAAGTAGTTGGTCTTGAGAAATGAAGATGGCGTTCCTATAAACTTATGGTCGAATTTCGACCAATAGGCGACCACTAGTAGCTATAACTTGGCAAATGTTCGATCGCTAGGAAACTAAAAAAAATTGTTACATACGTAAGTAACTACCACAACTCAATCCGGATACACGATTTAAAAAAAGGTTACAATTTATTGTAGCCTGGCTAAGCATAGTTCAATCATTAATTATTAGTCACATACAAATTACTAACAGACCTGGCGAACTTCGTGTCATTTGATATTAATAGTTACTTAAAGTTTGTACCTACTAAAAAAACAAAGTACTATTTTTCTCATTTTCTTGCTGTAATATTGCGGAAGAATCTTCTCCTGATAATAAATAATACAACAAAAAAATAATTAGCAAAATTGGTCTTTCCATTTAGCTGTGGTACAATGACCTCGTGAAATGAGGATTCATATATAGATACGAAAAATATTATGAAAATAGCGTAGAGCACCATGTTTTGACACCAAAAGGTGGTAATGGTACCTTGCCAACCTGATGCCAGGAAGTTAGGTCTCGAGCAAAAGTAAATTTACCGGTTACCTTATCCTCCGAACTGGAATACGTCAACAAAAGCACTTACGTTATGACGACAGGAATAGGTCAGGTACCAATCCGGGTGAGTCGCTGCGAAAATCTACCACCTAGTCAGATGTCTACGTGTTAGTGATGTTAGCATGGTAGATGGTCTATTCTGCAAAGTAGCCCGAATTTTTTTTTTTTTGCAAATTGCTTGTTTGTCAGAAAGTGCCCTAAGCATTTATCACTTAACATCTTTTTACAATTTGTATGGAGTAAAAATAAAAAGCAATCTATCTATTAATATCTAATGGAGCTGACACATTATGATATATTGCTTGTTGCGGAATTTCTTGAAGAGTATAAAAAACTGGCTAAGTGCGATTCGGACTTGCCCACAAAGGTTCCGTAACTGGAAAATAAACTTGGGATGATTATTGAGAGTAAAAAGTAAAATTCAGTTGATGCAAGGCTCCAAAGTTTTAAAAACTACCCTTACTTTATTACATAGCATAAATATACTAGCTTTTGACATTGCTTGCAACTTGCAATTTCAGAATAATATGGACGGTAAACTTAAATAACCTTTTTTTATGATATCGGAAGTCCAACAAGCTGACGAATTTCCTGATAGTAAGAAATTTACACTGCCTAAAGACACCAAAGGTTGGCAACACACCCAACCTGAGACGGGGCTGTTAGTCCTCGAGCAAAAGTATGCCGGCCACCTCACTCTTTGAAAACGTCAACGACACGTTAGTGCTTGACGTTATGGTGGCAGAAATAGGTAAAGCGGTGGTACCTACCTACCTCTACCACCTAGCTTTAAAGAAATTGAGGGTTATGAACCGTGCTTGCTGATGCTTTATTTCCAAACAATTACTCGTGCCCTAAAAAGAAAAAATCCCGTCTCACATGCAATACTTTTCTTACCTGGCGCCCCTAGTGTTAAACCTTTAATTTTTGATTAAATCCAATGTAGAGTGCTACGGCTTATCAACAACCTTACTCTTACAGGTAGTTTAGAACGTCTTCGGAGAGAATTTGCATCATGCGGAGAGGCTCTGTACCTATTCTATAGCCTATACAATGAGGAGTGGCCATCTACATTCCTCATTCGCTCTTTTTGTTCGCTTGTTACGCTTTTCGTATTCCAACAGTCAATCACCGCTTTAATTATAGAATAAACACCTTAGCAAGGTTTATTTGCCAAAATTTGAGCAGTTTTTTAAAAACAGTTTCGATAAATCCTTAAAAGACTGGTTGTTGCAGATGTATATGAGCACTGGTTACTCTACTTTTCATCAGGTAGCCCACTTGTTAGTCAGCCTGATTTTACTATAAAAATATCCCGAAATAACACTCACATTTCAACAGTATTAACTTCTGTATTAATGACAAAGATTAAATGAAATTTGCGATTTTCGAAAAGGTGCTTTATCTGGCATGATTTTAAAGACTTCCCACTTAAAAGTATGGATATACATACAATATGTATGGACTCAAAAGTTTAAACAGTTTTAGTTCCATACCTACATTGGGATCCTCACATCATTTTTTTTATTTAATAATCGTAAAGTCGTTCACAGAATACCAATTTTCAACTTGTGCTAATAATAATAACATACATGTCAAATATATAAGGGTTAATGCAATTCAGCGACGGAATCCTAAAACTAACTTAATAGCTACATGATAAAGATTGATTGGCCATAAAATTATATGATAGAAATGTCTCTATATCTGCACATATAGTAAAACTGTAGAAGAGTAAAATCTACAATACAGTAATAATTAAAAAAGTATATGATAATTAATAAAAGGGAAAGCAAAACTTAATTTGATATTTTTTTTAATTATCTGTCTTCCCGTATTTTTTAATATGTTTTTCATCTCATCTATGTCCCAAGTTTGATTAGCCTATAAGTGCAAGCAAAGTCAGTGTTTTCCTTAGAACACTTTGAACAAAAAAACGCATATTATATATGAACACAGGCTCTGTCGTTGTCAGCCTGTGTCAGCAGTATTTTTTTAATTCAAAGTAAGTATCTTCAAGCCCATATCCCCGAAGAGGTAGGCAGAGGCACAACCAGGGCACCCACGACTAGCCGAAGACACTAGGTCCCACAATGTAATAGGTGGCAAGCCTATCGCCAACAGGGCGTATATCCATTCCTGAGCAACGTTTTTTTGTATTAGAAAATTAGAAAAACCTAATTTTCTTTTTGTTGCCCCACCCAGGAAACGAACCAGGGACCTCACGCAGTCAAGTCCGACAACTGAAGCGCTAGACCACAGTAGCGATAATTTATAAGCGTAGTACCTAATAGCGTGCGAATTTATTTCCTAGATAAGACATATAACAGGTATCCGTGGTGATATCTGGAGAGTCAGTCTCAACTTTTTGGCTAGCTCAGTGTTGTAGACAAAAATCTTGGAATTGTCTGAGTAGCACCCCGATAGTTACATACAATTAGGCTATTATAGAGAAAGTGTTTTAATTAGACATTTTCTTTCAAAACTTCTACCGTTAATATTGTATTATTGATATGCATTAATTAAAAAAAAAACTTTCTCTCGATCTTTGGTGTGTGACAGTGAATCCCGACGCTACGTTTTATATTAATTTATACGGCACCGCCTGTATGGTCCAAACGGATTTAAATAATTTTGTTTTTGAATCTTGTCTTTAAATATTAAAAAAAATGGCGATAGGCTTGTGGAACTTAATATGTTCGGCTAGTCGTGGGTGCCTTGATTGTACATCTGCCTACCACTTCCGGGATATAGGCGTAAAGATAATTTATTTTTAAATGATCAGTTAAAAATAAATTTTAGGTATTATGCTAATTATATTTAAATTGAGAATTTCTAACCATCACAAAACCCGTCTGCTTGTTTACCTTTTAAATATCGTAAAAAACAATTAACAATGTAACATAAATTATTTCAACTATTTGCTACCCGCGACTTCGCTACGCACGCGTCTGCTGTGTACGCGTAAATTGTTTTGTCGTGTTAATAACTTCTTAACTTTAAAAAAAACATTGATTAAAATTTATTGGCATGTTTCATCTTTCATTTCACACCTAAATATTGTTCATTTATTTATTTATACTGGTTGGTCGAAATTCGACCATAATAATTTTTAATATCTTGTTGATAAGAACGCCATCTTAATTTCGCAAGACCAACTACTTTGTTTCCAAACTTTTTAGGGCGCCATCTGTGCTCGTTTGTCGTTATCATCAATATATTTGTTTGTGTGTGTGTAATGCATTGTAGTGTGGGTACATTTTATTTATTGATTTAATGTACTTTATAAGCATTATTATTGAAAAATATTAACGTTCTGCAGTTCTCCTACAGATAAACTATAAGTGTGCTAAATGGCACAGATGGCGCACTAACAAGTTTGGAAACAAAGTAGTTGATCTTGAGAAATGAAGATGGCAACAAGATATTAAAATTTATTATGGTCGGATTTCGACCAATGGGCGACCACTAGTTCACACTAAAATGTATGTCTGTCTAGTTACCTTTTTCGCTGCAAGTGGGCACGCAGTCTCGAACTACAGTCAACTCGCTGACATATTTCTGAAACAATAGAATCTGTATTATTTGAATTTTTAATTACCCCTTATTTGAACTCAGTACTCAAATAATTGTATTGACGTGGTAATTTCTTGTGAAGGATCCTTATATTGATGCATTATTAATATTAATTTAACAATGCGATGTATAAACTCAAAAAGAAGACCTTACTGCATGCACAGTAGAACTAGTGAAAAAGTGAACAATGCACTGTTTGACGAAGACAGTTAACAATACCTGAATCGATACACTGTAGCTTCGCCCGTATATTAAAGTTAGTAAACTATAAACTGGAACACGATAGAGATAATCACTGACATTATAGCTCTAAAAATACCTAAAGTAACGGTACAAATCCTGGTAAATTCATTTAAAACTCATCCACCTAGTCTTAGTCACGATGTTAGTGAAAAACAAAGACGCTCACATTTGGAACCAGATACCCTGTATTCTTCAAAATCCTTGAAAAGGTTAAGGGCCGGGATATCCTATTAATATTATAAATGCGAAAGTTTGTAAGTATGTATGTATGGATGTTTGTTACTCTTTCACGCTCGAATGGCTGAACGGATTTGTCTGAAATTTGGAAGACAGATAGATTGTGACCTGGATTAACATATAGGCTATTTTAAATCCCGATCGCACACCGGGTTTCTGTGAAAACGCGGGCGAAGCCGCAGGTAGCAGCTAGTTCTCAAATATTTTCAATACTAACATACTAAATTATGTCAGCATTTCGAAGGCATCAACACGGGGATTCATAAAAAAGATAAAAATAGAAATAACTATGTTAATTAAAAACGACTTTAAAACTAAAAAGTAAAAAAAATAAAGATTTAACGTTAATTATATACTACCTATCATTTGTATTTGCCATTAACCATCAGGTTTGAATTCGGTACCAAGCATTAAACTAATATTTATATTATAAGTAAGTATTAAATTGGATTGGCAACGACTTCAAACCTATGAGTAAATAGCATATATAAGTAATAGGTATATTACCTATTAATAATTAATGTTAAATCTTTTATATTTTTTACTTTTCAACCGACGAAAAAGGAGGAGGTTCTCAATTTGATCCGTATGTTTTTTTTTGTATGTATGTTACTCGATTATTACAGTGTTTGTGGACGGATTTTTAAAATTGGTTTTTTAATTGAAAGCCATACCGTGGTGGTACCATTACAATTTGGTCCAGATGTACATTAGCATTCATGAGAAAACCGCATATGTTCGAAATTTGAAGTCGGTTTTTTGCAGTTTTACTGCGTTTAAATTATTAGTTTTGAAGACGGTTTTAATTAACGTAGTTATTTTTATTTAATACTTTTTAGCTTATTGCTTACATTTAATAAAAATAAACATCGGGATAGGTGAAAATAGGTAAAAATACTCATAAAATAAAATCTAATTTATCTACCTGAATTAAAATTTTATGGGACCAATTCGAAACTATTCCGCATCAAACAAAAAAAAGAATTACGTAAATCGGTTCCGAAACCACGGAGAAATCGGTGTACATACATAAAAAAATTGTACCGGCTGAATTGAGAACCTCCTCGTTTTTTTGAACTCGGTTAATAATGTTGTTATCTGTTATATTATGTACCAACTAGATGTTGCCCGCAACTTGTACACGCGTTGAAGTGACTTTTCATGATTAATGAAGAAAACAAAAGATTTTCCCTCATTTTACGGAATCCTAAACTTTGACCCGGGCTATGAGCTACTAATACACAAAATTTGCTGAAATCCTTTCAGCAGTTTTATTTGTATTTTCAAGTTTTTTTGTAATAATGTGTTTAGTTTATTACTGTTTTATAATTTGCTTAGTTATATCTCTATAATATATGTAGCAGGCTTAAGAAGTATATTTTTTCTATAATTAGTAACAATTACTTTATACTATCTGATGCCAATGATAGTTTCTTCAAGACTTAACCACGCAAATAGAGGCTATCAATATATTTGGTAATTTTAACTGCACAGGGTTGTCGTGAGACGTGTAATAGATTTGCGTCGTTAGATTTAACGGTGTTTCCACCCCAATGTTCTACCCCCTAACTGTACTTAATTTGAATTGCCGAAGCTTAGATACACGTGCTTAAATCTTAAGACCCAGTAAACGATACAAGCGTCAGCGGGTTTAACGGATTATGACAGGTAAAGATTAATCGGATTTGCGTATTGAAATGTTGATTTTCTTTCATTATCATATTTATTTATTTGCTAAAGAAGGATATTGTAGTATATATGTATTAATAACACATTGCTATACATATTTGTAGAGGTATTAAGTTTTAATTAAATTTTAAAGTTATGAAGTTTTATTACAAAACATGGATACTAACAAAAATACTTAAGCAAACGAATATTTCATTAACGTTTCAAATTTAAGTAAGCTTTAAAATTGATAGTGATGTTACTATTCTTATGATATTTTAGATGCGTGCTATCTTTTTCAAATAAAACGAAAATAAAGGAGATAAAACATTCTAGAATGTCAGATTAGAACCGACATGTCAAATTGTGACATTTTTAATCAGTGTTTTCCGAGTAATAGATTAAACGTCTATAGAAATATCGTGTACAGACTAATCTTACAGCACTGAAAGTGTTTTGTCTCTTTTCATTACTTTCATTGAAAGGCGATAGCTATAACTTAAAATTTAGTTTAGTAAGTGCTCAAGAAAATTACTACCATTGTCACAGATGTAACGAGATTGGCATTATTTTGCAAGTCACTTTTTAATTTATTTTTGTTTTAAAAAAATCTTAACGCCCTTATCTCCGAAGAGGTAGGCAGAGGCCCAACCAGGGTACCCACGATAAGCCGAAGACACTAAGTCCCAGAATGTGATAGGTGGCAAGCCTATCGCCAACCGAACATACATCCAATCCCAGGCAACATGATTTTAATAGAAAATTTAAAAAATATTTTTTTTATTTTTCGTTTGGTCCCCGACCCGGGAATCGAACCCGGGACCTCAAGAAGTCAAGTCCGACGCTGAACCTCTACACCACAGATGCGATTTTTATACAGATTCACAACTGTATCACGTAACTCAATTTCAAGGGATGAATTCCACGAACTGGCACCATTTACAAGGGTCGTATTTGAGCTCAAAGGAAAGGCAGATATTTGTGTAATATATATGGTGGTTGTATATCTGATTCTAGTTTATAAATGGATAAAACAAATATGTTGTTAAGTTACATAACACTGTCTAGTGAATAAAACTTTTAGTGATAAGAATATATTTCCACACAAATTTTGATGTAACAATAATGACATAGTTTGATTTGTGTTTTTTTTGTTTCATGAACCTGCTTTTGTCTTTTTTTCTATTGGGCCAAACGTTGGCTAATAGAGAAATTGTTTTTGTATTTGATATATGGTTGATATGGTGTACATAAAGTTTTAATTAATAATTATTTTTATAAATTTTAAAGAAAGAAAAATTTCGCCCCAGACAGGATTTGAACCTGTTACCTTTCCTGTACCTGTAATAATTATTTTTTTTAAAATTTGTATATATTGGTGGCAATTATTATTACACTATAATTCAAGCACTATGGGCTATCACATTGTGAAACTTAGTGTCTTCGGCTAGTCGTGGGTGTCCTGGTTGCACCTCTGCCACTTCTTTGGGGATACAGTCGTCAATATACCTATTTCTTTTTCTATCGAAAACAACTTTGCTCGAGATCGGCTAACTGCCGCGTTGGCGATAAATTTACCAAATGTCAGATTGTGGGACTAATTACATTCCGCTAAAGGTAGACTTGTACCTACGTCTTCAAGGATATAGGGGTGATTTTTTACTTTTTTTTAGTTCGTTTACTCTGGATTTGAAAAGAAAATTGTGCTTTGTTAAAACTTATTAGTTTAAAAGTTGACATGAAAAATGACTATAATTGAGGTTTAGTTTTCCTTACCTAAAACTGTAGTTTGCCGTAGTAATAGCGATCACGTCTGAGTCTCTGGTCTCACCCCATAATCGCTATTTAAGTGTATTTAAACTGTAATTAATGTTTCGGACGTCTAAGGACCTAAGGTAATAAAACACACTAATATCGTAATTGTGTAAATTGTTTCGATGCTTATATTATTGTCAACAAAATTATGCGAGTAAATACCTCTGGAAAAATTACACGAATTGATCTATGAATATAAAATTCCTGTAATCAACAATATTACTATTGAGAAATACTTAAATATGTAGTAAAACCCAGATATCTTCATATCTGTGGTCTAGCGGTTCAGTAGTTGGACTTGACTGCATGAGGTCCCGGGTTCGAATCCCGGGTCGGGCAACAAAAAGAAATTTGGGTTTTTCCAATTTTCTAATAAAAAAATGTTGCTCAGGATAGGATATGTGCCCGGTTGGCGATAGGCTTGCCACCTATCATATTGTGGGACTTAGTGTCTTCGGCTAGTCGTGGGTGCCCTGGTTGCGCTTTTGCCTACCACTTCGGGAATATGGGCGTGAAGATGTTTTTTTATCTTCGTATAATCTGAATATATTTCAAATTACAAATATATTCCAGGTAGCTCGTAAAAGGGCGAGCACAGGTTTAAATATAGATCAGTACCAAAAAGACCATTGGTGGTAGAATAGCATTCTATCACCAGTGGTTATTGTCCATTAACTTGCCCGGGTAGGAATCCACCACCTACCTATTCGTGCCGCCATAATGACTCCGTCATGTTCCAGTCCGAAGGGAAGAGTAGCCGGTAGACTTTCACAATAAGGCCTAACTAACATCCCGACATCTATGGGGTCTATAAGCCACGGCTGTCTAGTATTATCAGGAGACCTTGTGGTCTTTCTTTCTTTAGGTTTTGGCATTCGTGTTAGTATTTTGCCATTAGTCAAGTAGAAGTTGGCATCAAATTTTATTTCAGTTTTATTCAATTATAATTAGTCATCATTCATAAGTCGTCAGTAAGTCATGCCAGGCTCTTGGGTAAAGCGGTGGCCTCATTACTGAAGCTCATGTAATGAGATTTGTATTTATTAATTAAAGGTCCGAAGGAGGCGTGGCTTTCGCAAGCCGGAGCACCCGTTTCGGGCATATTTTCAACCCTCTGGGAAAATTATAAACATTAGTCCTACAATTCCGGGAATCCAAACTTTTTTTAGGAAATTTCCTCGTCTTTCTGAATCTTTTTTTCAAATTTGAAAAATCTTTATTAGTTTATGAGATATTTGCAAAAAACTAAACCCCCCTTTTTTTTAGTTAATTGTTAGTAACTTTTGTAATTTTTGTTTGCGGAACTTCATTGTTTTTCGAAAACTATCTAGTTGCCATTCCGAATCGAATGACACCTCAATCATAATTTTCGGAGACTGCTGAAAAAAGTTTACCAAAAAGGTACTTGTTGACCAGACTAATAGTACATAACTATCAACAACATATGACTGCTAACGTATCATTCCATTTTAGGGTTGAAAATGGGTAGATATGATGGTTAAATTAGTAAGCAGATCATAAAAGTGAAACTTCTTACGACCAATTAATAACCTATCTAAGATTAGAGATAGTGATATTCATGTAGATATACCAGTTGCCAGGTACCAACTGTTATTTTTTCAATATTTAACAAAAAAAAATGAGGGAAATTTGCCGCCATATTTCTCTGTTACGTTCATTGATATCTCGAAAAAAAATAATACTATATTATCGTAAAATTTTATACTGCGTTCTTCGTTGTTTTTGTTTCGCCGTCCAATATATCTTCAAGCTAGATCACAGTGCGGCCGATAGAGCTGTGAGGTAGCTAGAAGATCAACGTGCGATATATAGTTTGACTTCTTGCGTGTGTAACTAATACACACACACGTTTTTTTGTATTTTTCTCAACGTTTGTCTATTCGTTAACTTGTTCTTCAATCACGTAAAATCTTAACGAACTTCGACATTTAGAGCGGTACTTTAAGCGACTCCAAAAAAAGGGATTCAGGTTTTATCCCCGTATTCCATATCCCCGAAGAGGTAGTCAGGGGCACAACCAACGCAGCCACGACTAGCCGAAGGCACTAAGTCCCACAATGTGATAGGTGACAAGCCTATCGCCAAACAGGCACAACATTTTTTTATTGGAAAGTTAGAAAAACCATATTTCCTTTTTGTTGCTCGACTGGGTAATCGAACCTTGACTCAAGGAGTTAAGTCCAGCACCTGTACCACTAGACCAAATAAATTAATGTATTTTACAGAACCTCTGAGAACGTGTAGAAGTCGTGGTAAGTGGCTAGTACCAAAGAGTGTATAAATACTACGTAATAAGAGGCGGACCTTCCATAGACATATATCAAACCCGAATTTTGTATGAAGTTTGGCTTAAGTGGCATAAGACACTTGACAGACGAGTAACAGAGTCTGTTTAATAACATGGTGAAAAGGTATAACCCGTTTAATTTGAAAGTAAGTCTAAAGGCATTCAGATTAAAGGCAACTAGTGTCATATGATTTAGGTGAATAAAATACATAGCAAACTTAACTCTTTTATATATAAATGTTGCGCCAAACTGGATAGTACCTTTAAGGATGGTCTATTTATCAAAACGGCAGTCTTTGCGTGTCAGTAGCGGTTACGGTTAAGAAGATAATATTTGTGGATCGTTTCACAGTCTCTCCAGGGAAATCATGGAGATTAAACATCTTTCTACCTTCCAGTGACCTTGAAATCTATTCCTGACAGTAAGAAATTGAAGTTTCTTGTAGACACTGGAATAGTGCGTTGCCAATCATAGGTGGGTTTTTATGAAATTGGAAGGTAACCAAGCAAATTGATTTCCTGGTCGTAAGAAATTCACGCTGCCTAGAAACACCAAAGGAAACGCACCATTACCACATGGTGCGTTGCCACCTAAGGCCAGGATGCTACCTCGAGCAAAAATAAGATTAAACCAGAAGCGTTAAACCTCAACGGCAAGCACTGACATTATGTCGACAAGAATAGGTAACGCGGTGGTACTAATTCGGGAGAGTCGCTGCAAAACTCTACCGCCTAGTAAGATAACATCACGAAGTTAGAGACGGTATACTATGCTCGCCTCATACGAGCTGCCTGGCAGGTAGGCAAAGGGTTTATTCTGTAAAGGAGCCCGGACCAACACGGTCTTAAGTCTCTTCTGTGAATGAGTTAACCGGTTACACTACCGTCCAAACTGGAAACTTTGAAATAAAAAAATGTTAACTTTTAAGCAATGGTTTAGATAATGTTAATAGTGCTGATGCCAATGAAACGAATGGTCGCAAAACTCAATCTCTAAACCAGACTGACTTTATTAGTACGTATATAATATATCTAGTAATGTCATAATGTTGTTTTCAGTCCGCAGAGCAGAATAAACCATCTGCTTCTCTGGCCCAAATGTAGGTCATTACCAACGACAGCTCAGGTGGTCGAGTCTCGTGCAGCAACTTGCCCGGGTAGTCATCTGCCGCCCTACATATTTCCTGTCGATATAATGACTATGTCAACTTCTAGTCTAGAGAGCAGAGAAATAATAGATTTGCATAATACGCCGTCCACCTCGGCCGCAGGACAGCGACGCACCTGTAACATCTATGGTGGCTATAGACAACGGTTGTCTATTACCTTCAGGAGATCCGTGTATTTGTATTCTGACCTCTAAATCTAAATTAGTTTTAGATAATTCCAGATTGTGTAAAACCTACATTTTGAAAAATTTTACAGCAGATCTGGTGTCTGATTGATATTTCAAAAAGTGGCAATAAAACTCTTCACCAAAAAGGACATAGTTAGTAATATTACATTGAAATAATTTCTTTCTCAATTTATACCGCAACTGTAACATCTATGGTGTCTATAGGCCACGGCTGTCTTTGGTAACATCAGGAGAGCTGTGTATTTGTATTCTGACCTCTCACTTGAGAAAACAAAATTAGTTTTAGATAATTCCAGATTGTTTAAAACCTACATTTTGAAAAATTTTACAGCAGATCTGCTGCCTGATGATATTTCAAAAAGTGGCAATAATATTCTTCACCAAAAGGGACAGGAGTTCGTAACATTAAATTTAAATAATTTCTTTAGTATCTTCACGCTCATATCCCGGAAGGAGTTTGGCAGACGCACAACCAGGTCACCCAAGACTGGCCGAAGACACTATGTCCCATGATGTGATCAGGTGCAAGCCTATCGCCAACTGGACACATTCAATTCCTGGCATTGTTAATTTTATAAAAAAAAATTGAAATTATGCATTTTCTGAATGAAAAGATTTAATCATACACATATCCATACTAATAATTCACACTGTATGTCTGTTACATTTTCATAGTTAAAACGCTGGAGTGATTTTGATGAGATTGGATATGCATATAGTTAAAGATCCGAATTCAAATTTGAACAATTTTTTTTAAATCAACATTTAAGAGGCAATAATAGGGGATGAAAAATTTGTATGAAGATTGTTACTATTCTAGGCGACGAATCAGCTATCAGCTAGTACTTATATAATCCATAGTTACGATGTACTGTCTGTTACGTTTTCACAGCTTAACCACTGTTGCGATTTTGATGAAATTCGGTATGCGTTTAGTTATAGACCCGTAGTTCAAATATTGTTCCAACATACGCTTTCTTTTAAAAAATCAAAGCTTTAAAGGCTTTTGTGGGAATGTTTGTGTGGATATAAATATGTCTTATTTGTATTAAAAATAAAGTTTAATGTTTTTGTACCTACAATATAAACCAATCTGTATTGAAAACAAATCTAGGCTATAACAAGAATTTGAGCGAATTAAAACTAAAAAAACTGATATCAATTTAATAAACACGTCATCGAATATCAAAACACGCATTATTAAATTAAATAAAAAAGTAATAATGCACCGCTCATCAGATGTTTATCACATTTGATTTTAACCACCTCTGGTTCTGATCACCTTTCAAAAAAAGAACCTTTCAAAGTCTATGGTGTAGAAATGAAGAACCATCAAAATCCATTTTGTATTTACCGAATAATAGCATGACAATTTTTTTAAAACACACCTTTTTGGAATCGGTTTAATAGAAATCAAGTTGAATATGATATTAACACAACTGCAAAATTAAAACTGCATCATCTTATTGATATTATAAATGCGAAAGTTTGTTTGTTTGTTACTCTTTCAGGCAAAACTGCTGAACCGATTTTCATGAAACTTGTCACACACAAAGGGTAACTTGTATTAGCATATAGGATAGTTTTTATTTCAAAACAATGTTTCTGTAGGGCAACGCCGAGGGCACCAGCTAGTTATTAACAAAATAAGTATCTTCACGCCCATATCCCCGAAGAGGTAGGCAGAGGTACAACCAAGGCACCCACGACTAGCCGAAGATACTAAGTCCCACAATGTGATAGGTGGCAATCCTATCGCCAACCGGGCACATTTCCTATCCCGACCAACATTTTTTTATAAGAAAATTGTAAAAATCCAATTTTCTTTTTGTTGGCCGACCCGAGATTCGAACCCGGGACCTCATGCAGTCAAGTCCAACACCCGGACCGCTAGACCACAGAGGCGATCTAACAAATTATATATTAACAAAATGAAACTGCAAAGAACCGACTTCTATTTCATAAGTATATATAAGTAAGTCAATTAAAAGTAATTTACCCGATTTTTCTGAGATACCATCATTAGACCTAGACTTGATGGCAAAAGGACTACCTTAGAAATACGATCTTTCAAATAAAAATAATTTTTAATATCGGTTCAGTAATGATGGAGAATTGATAACATAAAAAATGTAGGAGTGCAACTAATAACCTCCTCCTTTTTCCAATTCGGTTAAAAACTCCAAGATTGATTTGCGGATAGTATGAAAAAGTTTTGTCATTCGTAAATCCTTTGATAAAGCCGCAGGTGTCGGTCCGTAGTCTTTTACTCGAATTGTACCAATGGATTTTATGACAAATACTACAATGATTGGTTTATTATATACGAGTATGTATTACATTAGATCGCCTCTGTGGCCAAGAGGTCCGGCGTTGGCCTTGACTTCTTGATGTCTCGGATTCGAGCCCTGGTGCAGGTAACAAAAAATAATAGAAAATGAGTATTTTCAATTTTCTATTATTTTTTTTCTATTTAAAACAAAACGTTGCCCGGGATTGGATATGTGCCCTGCTGGCGATAAATTTCCTACCTGTCATGTTTGTGGACTTAGCTTATCGTGAATGCACTGACTGTGCCTCTGCCGGTCGCTTCAGATATATGGGCGTAAAGAACATTTTAATGTAAGAATACACTTTCACTGATCCATTTATTACATTTTTAACAACAGTTTTCGTAATTAGTGATGCGAAAGATTTCTGCGTAGTAAAAGATCCGGGTGAACCAGACTTTAAGCTAGTAAAGTTTGGTAAAAATCTATTCAGTACTTAGTATTTGTGTGAAAACTGAATAGAAAAACATGAAAATGTTTCTGATTGGATAGGTTTATTTTATATTACTTCGATTATAATTGTTAGAACAATGAAGTACAAATAGTATTATTTAAATTGTGCGCTTCGGCTATATTCGTCAAGCTTCGGAAATCCGAATGTATTTAAAAGATGTCTACAGGAGTTTTGGCGCCATCGAGAGATAAGATGGTCGAAGTTTTTTCATAATTATTGAATTTCGTGTTAATATTGATTGAAATTAGTCAATTTTGGTGGCATTTTGTATAATTTTGTTCAGTGAAAGTGCACAAATGAAATAATCATGAAGAAATTAGCGTATCGTATATTTCCTCGTTACTGTCAAATCTCATTACATGAGCTTGTGTAAAAAGGCCACCGCTTTACCCAAGAGCCTGACATGACTTACTGACGACTTATGACGGATGACTTATTATAAGACTTATTATTACTTTATAATATATATATTACAAAGACATTATAAAACAAATATAAAATTTGATACAAATGTCTACTTGACTAATGGCAAAATACTAACGAGATTGCCAAAACCTAAAGAAAGAAAGAAGATGTCTACATATAGAGTTATTATTACATAATTAATCATTTCGCTCAAATTTAGATTAGGTCAGCCAATTTAAAAATAAAAGTGTAAAGTGTAAAAGTACTGTATATACATAATAATATTTTTTTCATTAACATTCTAGCTTCAGGTTGGCAACATACCATTGTCACTTCTGACATCTACAATACGATTTTTCTAAACTTGATTAAT
This sequence comes from Calephelis virginiensis, assembly GCA_002245475.1. Classification (NCBI taxonomy): domain Eukaryota; kingdom Metazoa; phylum Arthropoda; class Insecta; order Lepidoptera; family Riodinidae; genus Calephelis; species Calephelis virginiensis. Next base: position 29,633 of record NJDC01002034.1, on the reverse strand, counting down.
CGAAATATGCGGATACTAGACAAGTAATTATCAATAAAAAATGAAAAAAAAAACAGTCATAAACTTTAAGAAAACATGCAAATAAATGTACTCCTGAATCCTCGTTTTAAAGTTATATTATTTTAATCAAATAGATAGGTATACTTTCTAGCTGTCAGATGAGACTAATATAAAAATAATCGCCAATAAATAACAAAGATTCATTAAAAAAACAAAGGCAATCACTGACGTTATGGTGTCAGGAATAGGTAAAGCGGTGGTACCAATCCAGACAGGCTGCTGCAAAACTCTACCACTATGACAGATGTCAAGTTATTAGTGACGGTAAGCCACTGCTCGACTTTTGCGAGCTACCTGGCAAGAAGGCAGATGGTCTGTTCTGCAAATAAGCCCGGACTAACACGGGGGAAATTATTTGTCTAGATTATATAAGTACATTTAGGTCGATCAAGTTTCAAAAAATCATATTGTATAGACAGTATATTTTTAACATCGTGTTGTTTCGATATACTTGTTTGCCTATCATATAAAAGACATTATATTCTTTGTAAATAAAAGATCGTATTAATATTA
>NJDC01002034.1:11104-25534 GCA_002245475.1 Calephelis virginiensis | reverse complement strand
CAAGCCTGCCGTAGGCAACTATATCACGTGACCCTACCGGCTCATACCAACCTGTCAAAACGTGAACTCGCGCCAGTCTTTCGTTCGGGTGTTATGGCCGAAGATAAATAGTGGTAAGTTTTGATTTTTTTTCTTATGAGAAGGAGTTTCTTGTTTTAATGTTAGATTTTTCATGGTTTTACCTTGTGTGTACATTTATTGCACCCTTTAACTACTTATTGTTGCATTTGAATAACTTTTACCTTAATTAATATTGATTTTACATTTCTTGTTGAATTTTTGATTTTTATAACGCTTTATGGACAAAATGACACACATAGGTAATGGACAAAATGACATACGTACGTCGTTTTGTCCATAAGATAAGAATCAATGAATTAATTGTACCTACATTTATTCAACGCTGTTAAATTCTTTACAGATATACCAAAATGCCGCGTAATTATAAGCGTAAAACTGATCGCCAATCTTGGAGTGAGGAATCTATGCGTAAAGCTATAGAAGCAGTTCTCAGTAACAAAATGGGCTGGCTTTTGGCGTCTAAAACATTTGGAGTGCCACAAGCAACTCTCAGAAGACTTGCTTCGAATAGTAACAAAACTTTGGAGTCCAGTGCAGAGGGTCTAGGATCTTGGAAAGCTACTTTTCCACCTGATGTGGAAAGAAAATTAGTTGAGCATTTGAAATTACTTGAATCTCGTTTGTTTGGACTGACACGAGCTTCTGTTTAAGAATTAGCATTTGAGATGGCTGAAAGAAACGGTTTCGCCCATAAGTTTAACCTTCAAAATCAGAAAGCAGGACAAGAATGGTTAGACGGATTTTTAAGACGAAATAAAGATATTTCTTTACGCAAACCAGAGGCTACCTCAGCCGCTCGTGCTCAGGCTTTTAATCGGCCACAAGTCAAAAATTTCTTTGAGATATACGCAAATCTGCTGGATTCTGAAAACGTTCGGCCACATCAAATTTATAACGCTGACGAATCAAGCCTGTCTACTGTACAAAAACTCCAGAAGATATTGGCTACTGCTGCCAGGAAGCAAGTTGGCGTAATAACTAGCGCAGAACGTGGAACCAACACCACTGTTGTTTGCTGTGTTAATGCTGTTGGTACGGTCGTTCCAACGATGATGATATTTTCGAGAAAAAATATGAAAAATGAACTAGTTGATGAAGCACCTCCTGGCACTTTAAGTGTAGCTCAACCATCAGGATGGATGACAACAGATTTATTTTTAAAATGGCTTAAGCATTTCCAAAGTTTTGTGAAATCGTCCATAGCTGAAAAAGTTATATTGATTGTCGACGGGCATGCAAGTCACAAAGGGATTGAAACTTTAGAATACGCGAAACAGAACGGCATTATTATTATTTGTCTACCTCCACATTGCACTCATCGTATGCAACCTTTAGACGTCTCATTTTTAGCGCCCTTAAAGACTTATTTCAACCAAGAGACATCGAAATGGCTAAAACAACACCCAGGACATGTTGTTACACAGTTTCAGATTGCTGGCCTGTTCAAGGAAGCTTATGGTAAGGCAGATACGATGCAAAATGGTTGTAACGGAAGCACTGGCATTTGACCTTTAAATCCTGAAATATTTCCCGATTACATGTAAGAACCTGCGGAGACTACAAATATACCACTGGAAGACATTCATCAGCAAATAGCTCCTAATCCAGTTCCCATAGCTAGTTCCTCTACACAGCAATTAGACGATTCAATTTTACTTCCCGTAACGAACGATCTTCAAGCTCTTGAATCTACACAAACTCCACATCAGCAGCAAATATTCCGCGATGAAACACCTGACAAAAATGATACAGTTCAAACAACCGACTCCACTGAACAAGCTGACAATTCAACAGCAAACACTGGTCAAGACCTTATTTTATCTCGTCTTAATCAAAATCGCCCATCTGGTAGTAGAAATCTTCCTTCATCCCATAACCATACTCTAGCAGTGCCTATTGAGAATTTATCTCCTGTGCCAAAAGGACGTTACATAAGTGGCCAAGGAAAGCGTAAGCCAAAGAAACGACAAACCGCTTTGATTTTGACTTCTACTCCAAACATAAACGAAATCAAGTCGAAAAATGCACCTAAAGCTCCTCCAGAGAAGAAAAGACGAAACGTTACCAAATCTCTTTTCGAAGAAGACAGTGATGAAGAAAATTTACCAAGCAACGTTCAAGATGACGAAGAGGATTGTGCTTGCATATATTGCAACGATCTTTTTTCCCGGTCAAGACCTGGAGAAGACTGGTTGCGATATTTAAGTTATTCGCATTGGGCCTACGCTTCTTGGGCGGACGTTTTCAAACGAACCAAGCGATTCGTTTGCGAGCTTTGCCTTTAATTTTATAGTTCCATCATGTATGTCATTTAGTCCATACGTGTTATGCCATTTTGTCCATATGGTATGGACAAAATGAATTTTCGTTGATCTCAGTTTAATATTGTTTTATATTTTTTCTAGTTTGTTTATCTATTAAATGTCTATTATAATTCATCGGTATAGAACAAAAGATTACTAGAGTACAATATGAACGTGCTGTGATTTTTTAATAAAGAGTTATGATTCAACAACAAAACCATATGTCATTTTGTACGTACTTCCCCTACTTTCTAGCTGTCAGATGAGACTAATATAAAAATAATCACCAATAAATAACAAAGATACAATAAAAAAACAAAATCAAACACTGCCACTACTTGCTGCCAAACTCTACCACTATGACAGATGTCAAGTTATTAGTGACGGTAAGCCACTGCTCGACTTTTACGAGCTACCTGGCAAGAAGGCAGATGGTCTGTTCTGCAAAGGAGCCCGGACCAACACGGGGGAAATTATTTGTCTAGATTATATAAGTACATTTAGGTCGATCAAGTTTCAAAAAATCATATTGTATAGACAGTATATTTTTAACTTCGTGTTGTTTCGATATACTTGTTTGCCTATCATATAAAAGACATTATATTCTTTGTAAATGAAAGATCCTATTAATATTATAAATGCGAAAGTTTGTAAGTATGGATGTATGGATGTTTGTTACTCTTTCACGCTCGAATGGCTGAACGGATTTGTCTGAAATTTGGAAGACAGATAGATTGCGACCTGGATTAACATATAGGCTATTTTAAATCCCGATCGCACACCGGGTTTCTGTGAAAACGCGGGCGAAGCCGCAGGTAGCAGCTAGTAATAAATAAATTCAGTTAGAATAAACTTCATTGTGGGGAATCTGGAACGAGTGATTCCCGCTGCTGTATGTTTATGCAAATTGTTCATTCACCTGTATTCGTATTCGAATTAATCGCACACTCAATCAACTGGCAAGAGATATGCCAATGTAAAGCTGTATTATGGTGGTTTTGAATAACTCCAGTTCGTCTGCGTTTAGACAATAGTGACGTCATCAACCTACTAACGCCTCCAAATAATTGAATCGCAGAATATCTATGAAGAAACTGGTTTTCGCTTGAAATTTTCAATCCTCGGCATTTGAAATTATAACTGCAATTATTTATATAAGGTATTTTCAAATTAGTGCTTACAAGTGTGTTCGGATATTCAAATTTAATTCATTCAGCAAAAAAACTTTGACTTAACATAAATAAAATATAGCACTTTTTTGTTCCTTATTTATTTGTTCAACTTCAATGACCGGCGTGACGACACACGATAAATACGAATGGGTAAGTATTACATACTGATTTTAGGTACGTATTTTCCATCACATAGGGAAGCTTTCCACTGACTCAATTAACTTTATTATTACATTTCATAATTGTAAAAAAGGTAATTAATGGGATACCCAATACTGTTAATCGGTTAGCACGTTGCCATACCTAATAACATAATTTAAAGTACCTACATAATAGTAAATTTTACTAGTGTTCTGTTACACTAATTATTATTTCAGATTAACTATAATTTGTAATTTAAAAATAATGTTCAAGCCTGTATCCCCGAAGTGTTATGCAGAAATGTAAATAAGGTACCCACGATTAGTTGAAGGTTCTACTAGTACCACAACCTCATTGTCAACCAGGCACGTACGCAATTTTTCTTCTTCTTTTATTAAATATGGCTTTCGATCGTTTTTCACCACTACTTCGCCAATGTCAAGTTAGTTAATGCTTATAAAATATACAGTCATTAGTCACTATGTACAAAGTCATGTCAGGTCAGGGTCTTGAGTAAAACGGTGGCTTCATTACTCAAGCTCATCTAATGAGATTTGACGGCAGCGAGGAAACAGACGATACACTAATTTCTTCACGATTATTTCATTTGTGCACTTTCACTGAACAAAATTAATCTAATTCCCACCTAAATTAACCAATTTTACTCAATATAAACACGAAATTCAATAATTAAAAAATTACGACCACCTTCATTCACGATGGCGCCAAACCTCCTTATTCAATTCAAAGGCAAAGTTATTTAAATTAAATATTGAATGAGGATGTTAAATTTAAATTTAGTGTAGGATTTGTACAATTAAGGATATTAACATAAATAGGTTTATATCTAAAAAAACCAGTAAAATTACTCCATCCCTTCAGGCCTGATGATACCTAAATTTCATCGTCCTCTGACAAAGTGTATGGAGAACCCAATTCTTTTTTCGCGATTTTCTAAAAGTTGTAGAACAAATGTTGTTGCTTTTGATGTACTAAAGCCGCCCTAGAAAGGATATTCGTTAGTTACCAGTAACCCTGTATATATACTAGCCGACCCAGCCTACTTCGTATCACTTGACTTTAACAGCTACTACATACATAATATTTAATGCTCTGATAGTAGCGCAGTCTGCCTGATCCAATGTAAGACATTCCAAAATCAAATTATTCTGGAATCCCGTTGAACACACACAAAAATTTCATCAAAATCGCTCCAGTCGTTTAGGAGGAGTCAGTGACATACACACCAACACAAGATATGTGTGTGTTTGTGAGATGTGTGTGTGTTTAAAATAAATAATCTTTTAATTTATTATCGTTTTATGCCGTATATAAAAACTATCTTCACTCCTATATCCCCGAAGAGGTAGGCACATAGACACAACCAGGCACAGCCAGGGCACCAACAACTAGCCAAAGACACTAAGTGCCACAATGTGATAGGTGGCAAGATTATCGCCAACCGGGCACCCAATCAAAAGCAACATATTTTTTTTAATGAAAAAATCACATTTTGCTTTTTGTTGCCCGACTGGGGGATCGAACCCCCATGAAGAATTAATTCAATTATAGATCGCTAGACCACAGAGACGACCTTATGTATTACTTACATATTAGTGAAGGAAAAATAAAGCCAACCAAGCAAAATCGCTTTGTAAATTCAAAGGGCGAATGCACGCAAGGTTTCCGATGTGAAACGGCTTTGCAGCTTGGGCCGGGATAATCGGCTTGACAGCTCCTTTTTGCTTAACTGCAACTGCTACTTCCAGCTACAATTTCACAAACAGTTTATTGTTTACAGAATTAAATTATCTGTATTTAAATAAATAAGAATACGTTTCCTAAACAGAGACAGGTATTGATGCTATATACATTTTTGTGTCTTGGTCTTTGTATGATTTATGAACGTATACATACATACATATCTTTATGCCAAGTCCCTACGTGCTAGGCAGAGGGTATCGAGTGCCAGACCTCACGATACTGACACACCTGTCTAGCTTCCTTCACATTTATTGCCCTTTTCATACAAACACGCCGGTTTCGGAGACTCTTGACACCACCCTCGGATAATATCCGATTGATCTGATCTTGAAATGTCAGCCTTGGTCTCCCCATCCACATTCGCATTGTATATCTGCTCTGTCAATCTTTCATCTGTCAATCTTTTTAAATGACCGAACCAGCAGAGCATGCCCTTTCGCATTTTAACACCACCACTTTTTTCAATTCCACTCTTTCTCGGATCTCACTGTTACGAAGACGTATAATTCAAACATTTTATTGCTTAGACTCCAACCGTCTCAATGATAAACGTAGACTAAAAGTGAGAGTAAAGTTAAGTTTATAGTCTGTACCACAATGTAACAAAGACATTGTACCTGGCTGAAACTTGGATTACTTTAGTCTATCTTTATTTATAAGATGGCGGAAGTGGACTATCGATATTTCTGTAATATCTACAATATATTTGCTAATGGTGCTAAAAGAGCTAAGTATGTTCTTTCACAATTTGATTTTATGAATTTTGTATCCAACAATCTAAAATAAGTAACTAAGAATCTAAAGTTAAAAACCATCTCTATTACATCACCTTTCAAACGAAAAATACCGCATCAACATCCGTCCACCCATTCAAAAGTTATGATGTTACAGTCAGACACACACATAGACACGTCAAAACTTTCCCCCTCTTTTTCTTCGGAAGTAAATGATGATCATTGATCGCCACACAGTGTCCAGTAGTTTGGTATTGGAATTGACTTCATGAGGTCCAGGGTTCGACCCCTTCAATTTTCTTTAATTTTCTAAACTTTATCTGAAATTAAGGATGGAAAGTAATTGGTTCCTCGTACCTAATTCCCTCCCGTTATATAACAATAAAATAACTACTTTTTGTTAGTATGTATGGTTAGAATAAAGTGCAAAAGCCTATATTATAGTTCAAAAACCAGCTTTAAAAATATCTAAACAAGTTACACAAATTGCATATAACCCAAAAGTAAGCAAATTTTATGCTTGTGTTATGGGTGTTAGTCAACGATACTAGTACATAAAAACTTAAATAGATACCAGAATAAATTTAATAAACACCCAGAACCGGAAATAAAGACATCTAAGTGTTGATCACACAAATGCGTGCCCCCGTCGGGAATTGAACCCGAGCCTCGCGGTTGATCGGTGTAATCAGGTGTATACGGTAGCCACTCGACCAACGAGGCGGTCAAGGTCAACAAGGTGGTCAAGGAGGTCAGCGTTAGACGATAATATTAACTAGTAAGCACAACCTTAGCAAGTCCATAGGAATACCGTAAAACTTAAAACTCGATACTCTGCGTCCATCCCGCATGGGACTTGGCTTGAAGATAAGTTTGTGTATGTAAGACGACCTATAACGTTTAAATATTCCAGAACATTTTGGGATTGAAATAACAAAGTAAATTGGACTATTACTACGAAGCAAGTCTGCCATTTCTTAACTGCAAAATTTATGACTTGGAAGTTTATTCGGGACAATCTTTTAAGTATAGGTATAAAAACAAAAAAGAAGAATTGGAATCGAACTGGACGTTTCTGAATTATAGCCAAGTTTTTATTTTGTCATTTTCTCCTCGTTCACTGGAATCTCTCAAGTAAATGGGATTAAAAGTAGCCTATAACTTTCCTCGGAAAATAGGGTTCTCGCAGTTATATTTCGTCGCAATCGGATAAGCGAAGATAGAGAGTCAGACAATTTTCAATCGTCTACAGACAGATTATTTTTTAGGGTTCCGTACTCAAAGGGTAAAACGGAAACGCTATTACTAAGTCTCCGCTGTCTGTCTGTCTATCTCCAGGCTGTATCTCATAAACCGTGATAGCTAAAAAGCTGAAATTTTCACAAATGATGTATAATTCCGTTGCCGCTATAACAACAAATACAAATACTAAAAAAATGTTTGATCAATATCCAAAACGGTGACAGGTAAACGCTTCAATTTTTCACAGAATATTTACTTGTATATTACCTTTCAAAATAAATAATTAAATAACAATAAAGTAAATATTAAGAGGGCTCCCATACAACGATTGCAATTTTTAAGCAATTTTTACTCGATCTTAAAAAACAGGAAAAACTTGAACATTTGTAAGTAAATATTTAGAAATGTATTAACTATAAAAAATAAGTACCTAATCTAATACATAAAAACTCCCTAAATGAAAATAATCCGTGCATTATATGCACGCGTCCGCGCGCCGCGCCGAAGTGTGGTAGCACGAGGTGGTTGCTAAGCAACGGCTGCGTGGGTAGCGGGGGATTTAACATCACGGAGCGATCCATTGCCGCGCATGTTTGCGCGAGCGTCGTCATGCTGCCTGAATGTGTATCGAAAAACTATCTATAAGTTTTCAATTTACTACTTGATGATAGTACAGAACCCTTAGTGCGCGGGTCCGACTTGCACTTGGCCGGTTTTTTCCGGTTCCAGTTTTATATGTATAGATTTTTCTCATTCGAAAGCACGTTGACCCAAGCGACTTATCTAGGGATATTTCAGCTGTTTATTTATTTGTCGAGTAATTTTTATTTTATTCGCTAGTACACTCAAGAGACTATCCTACTCCTCAATAATTTGCAACATCGTTCTAGCTGGTTTCTCTAGCTGGGTTTTCTAGTATAAAATTATTCTCACAACTTTAGATAAAAATTACGTCAACAGGTCTTAAATTCGAGATCTCTTTCACTCTTGCTTGCCTATAAGTTTTGCCTATTGACAATGCTTTGCCTATTGAGCTATTACAGGTTAAATAAATCCACATGTTGATTTTTTTTATCGATAGTGTATTTAGTTAAACAACTCTACAATGAAACACTAGCTGTTGCCCGCGGCATTGCCCGCTTGGTTATTCCCAGAGGAACATTTTTTTGATATAGAAACTATTTTGTGTGTTAATGTAAGTTACACTTTGTGTGTGGCAAATTTCATGAAAATCGGTTAAGCAGTTTTTGCGTGAAAGAGTCAGAAACAAACATACAAACTTTCGCATTTATAATGTTAGTAGGATTAAATGACTCTATAATTGCAGATTCAGACATGAATAGATTTGTTGCTATACCACTAGTCATAATAACGATGTTAGTGAAAATCGAACTGACATTTAGTAGGAAAGAAGTTGACTTACATTCTTAAAACGAACCCAGGATTAACAGAAAAGAGGCGAGATTTCGGAGTTGTCTATGTCCGTCAAAACACTGAAATGATGACAATTAATGTATTTTTTCTTTTTTACTGACTACAAAAAGGAAATCTTATCAATTAGACTGTACATTTTTAACCGTCTCAAAAAAGGGATGCTATCAATGTGATTGTTTTTTTTTAATTTCCGTATGTTTGTTAGGTGAACGAACCGATGTTGATCTTACATATCTATATACATGTCTTCACGCCAAGTCTCTTACGGGTTAAGCAGAGAGTATCGAACTTTGGAGACCTTTCTGGCTTCGTCCTCATTCAATCATTACCCTTTCCATACAAACACTCTTTTCGCGTAATTTCGTGCTTATCCCAAAGTTGGTTTTGCTTCTTAAAGCGAAGGTTATGTACATGTCAGAAACAGCATGGAAGTAGGATAATAAAGGTCGAAATAAGAGCGCTACAAAAAATCTATGGTATAACGCTGGCTGACCGCATTTGTAATAGTGAGATCCGAGAAAGAGTGGAATTGAAAGAAAGTGTTGCCCTTAAAATGAGAAAGAGAGTGCTTGCTGGTTCATGTTCAATTTCACGATCAAATTACTCGGGTATCATCCAGGTTGTTAAGAGATTTTAATGTTTCTTTTCTAAAAACGTTGGTCATAATTCTGTAGAGATGCCACATATATTGCATACATTGTGTCATGATCCAGCAATATGACATTATTAAGGTCCCGGCCCCTAACGCTGAGCGTCAAGCTACTACTCCTACATCAAGTCCACCCAGTAACCAGAACGCAGCAACAAGTAGAGGTACGGTCTCCCGGGAGACAGCCTTTGTTGCTGACGTTGTAGTGAACAGTCCAATACATTTAAATAATTATGTCTCGGGCTGAGCGCTCTGCTCGGCCCAAAATTGTCCGGTGAAGTTGTAAAATTGGCAAGGTTAGCAACATATTAGCCATTTAAAAAAAAAGACATCATTAATAATAGTATCTTTAGCAAAGATGAAAATTGACGTATTATTAAATCTCAAAACTACTAGTAAAGTAAAAATGTATGTGGGACCATATCAGAATCATTGGCTAACTTTCGAAAAAAGAATTACAAAATTATTTATTTGACTTAGCTCTTCTGTAGTTTCACTGAGTTTAATTATTGTAATCTATTCTATTATGGTTATTATTATTAACTCTTTATTGCACACAACTGATACAAAACATACTTAAAAGTAAAAAAAAAACAAAGTACAAAAGACGAGCTTATTTCTAATAAAAGTCAACCCGTAACAGGAAAGTATTAAATGAAATATGTAGACCTGGCTTACAGATAAATAAACTACTAAATACATACTATTTAATAAACTAACACTCATAACTTATAAAAACAAATAAACAAAACTAAACTAAACATAAAATAAATTTATATTAATGCATTGAGAGTCTAAGCAATAGCAAAGAAATGCTCTTTTAGATGTTTATGTAATATAAAGGCTGAAAAGGACAAAGCCATATGAACTAGTGTAGTGTTTAAATTCACATAGTGCTAGTACCAAAATCAAGTGACAGCGTTTTGAGTTCAAGATACCAATAGAACTTAAGTTTAGAGACACTAAGTAAAAGTTGATGGACTTATACTTAGAGACTGTAGCTTAGAAGATTAAGAGAAATTAGAATTACTCATTAGTCTCTAGATCGTAATGTCGAAAAAAATGCTTAGTAGGGTTTCTTATGGAGAAAAAATAATATATGGGAAGGATCATATAGTAAAAGTCAATAAGTATTCATAGTTATGACAACGCCTGTCGGATCAGCTAGTCGAATAATAAATTCTGGATTTAGTAATATATTTTGGACTTTCACAAAGTTCCGATACCCGATAAATCCTATAAAACATGATAAGTCTAATAAATTGGCCGCCTTCCCTCATTGTATTCTCAGATATTATCCAGGGCTTCATTCGGCTCAAGACTGCATTAACTCAGTACATTTTGTGCAAAGTTGAGAAATCTTAATTAAATCTTTTGTGAGATAATAACATTGTTCTACAATTGAAAGAGACTACTGGTGTCAGTATCTTATTTCTTATCTGAAGTTATATTACTTTAAAACTACTGAATAAATTTTTGATGTAGGAAGATAAAAACCCCCTTGCTTGTTACTAGTGTAATCTAATAGGTTGCTTAGTATAATCTACATACATACATACATACATACATATCTTGACGCCAAGTCCCTTACGGGGTAGGCAGAGAGTATCGAGTGCCAGACCTCACGATCCTGACAAACCTGTCTTGCTTCCTTCACATTCATAACTATTTTCATACAAACACACCGGTTTCGGAGACTCTTGACACCACCCTCGGCTAATATCCGATTGATCTGATCGTGAAATGTCAGCCTTGGTCTCCCCGGGTACCTACATCCATCCACATTTGCATTGTTTTTTTGGTGTTTTGTCAATTTTTCATCTGTAATTCTTTCCACATGATCGAACCAGTGGAGCATGCCCTTTCGAATTGGAATACATGGCCCCTTAAATGTACTTTATAAGCGTAATATTAAAAATATTAGCGTTCTGCACTTCTACACATAAACTTGTGCCAAATTTCATACTCCCCCGTCGTTCGTTCGTAAAAAGGGGTCCAAAGTTTTTGCTTCACGTATTAATATATCTTATCTTAATATATATAAATAACGTGTCACGTTTTTTGTCCGCTATGGACTTCTAAACTACTTAACCAATTTCAATAAAATTTGCAGTGTACAGTTTGATCCAACTTGAAAGATAGGGTAGCTTTTTGTCATTTCACATCACAAATAATTTATGATAAAAAAAATACCATCCGAGCGAAGTCGGAACAGGCAGCTAGTAGATATATATATCTAAGTTTGTTTAATTTGTAGTGAAAATAAAGTGTACTACCAACAAACAACCACTCAGTTCGTGTAGTGGGTCAGCACTTAAATGGGTTGCAATCCAATCTGTTATTGACGACGAAGCCACTAATGATGGATCGTCGATCCAAGTTTCAATTCTTAGTGCAAATACAGGTTGATCTATAATCTGATTTTCCGATTATTTCGAAACAAAAATTTTCTTATCGCGTATAGGTAAAAGTGTGTGTTAACATACAATAATATATTCTTTGTATCGCTCGTATCTTCGGTGTCGATTTATCTATATATTAATATGTGATGCCAAAACTTTGGACCCGTTTTTACGAAAATTGCGCGGACGCAGGAGCATAAAATTTGGCACACTTATAGGTTATATTTGCCTGTTCGCGTCCACCCCCCAATTCTCGTCCATTTCGCGGACTTTGTTTAAAAACCCTTAAAAAATCCTTAATAAGGAATAAGGGCATGTTCCGTTATTTGGTTCAAGTTGTAAGAATGGCAGATGAAAGATTGCAAGTACAGACATACATTGCAAAATTGGATGGACGTACTTAGTTACCCGTGGAGACCTAAGTTGACATTCCATGGGCAATTTAATTTAACCCAGGGCTAACTCTTGCCATCACAGTCTCCACAACCAGCTTCTTTGTATAAAAAAGTAATTAATTAAAAAATAGCTAGTGACACTTGGTACTCGATATTCTTTGCCAACCCAGTAAGGGACTAGGTGTGAACATATGTATTTTATGAAGAAAGACTTAAAACCCAACATTTCTATAAATTTTCTTAATAAAATCTCCCCTTAACCCCTAATAAGTTGGTGGACGCAAAATGGTCCATGGGTGGACGCGATCTGGATTTTGTGGATGCAAACTGGCGAAATCACCTTATTTCGATAATTTTCATTTTTAAAATTAATCACTAGACATTTTGGATAAAACTTAGCTTCATCCTAAAATATACTACGGCTAGGTTACAATATAAGTTAATTTAAAACTAGATCTAGAACATTTTTTTTTTTATTTTATCTTAAACCTGCAAACTCCACTTAGAGGACGCGATCTGGCGAAACTACCCTAGTTTATGTGTAGGAGAGATGCAGAACGCTAACATTTTTTTAATTATACTGCTTATAGAGTACATTAAATCAATAAATGAAACATTACTTACACTACCATACATTTGACACACACAAACAAATATATTGATGATAACTATGGCGCACTAACTATTCATAAAGTTTGGTAGTTGATCTTGAGAAATGAAGATGGCGTTCTTATTAAAAAGATATTAAAATTTACTATGGTCGAATTTCCCATTAGTAAAAATAAAACAACAATTGAAAAGTCATCCCCTATTTTCCTGCTTTGGAATTTTATTCCAAATGGAGGTGGGAACGACTGCGGGCTATATAATAAAAAAAAACACTTCAAATCGGAAAAAAACTACACAAACTACTCTTTGAAAATAAATGTGTGGTAGGTGCATGCCAAAAATATACACGTCGAATACAAAACCTTCTTTTTATCGCTTGAAAAAACTATTTCTATGCCGTGCGACAACATGGCACATAACTTTCAATTAAAAATAATAATTACTTGGGTATATAAGAAGATAAATTATTTTAAAATTTTATTGGTGAAAATATCAGGTGATATAAAGTTTATTGTGTAAAAGTACAAGTGTTGTCTCTGTGGTCTAGCGGTCCGATGTCGGACTTGACTTGATCTCCGGGTCGGGAAACATAAAAATTAGAAAAGGTGTATTTTGGATTGTCTTATAAATATAACGTTGCCTGGGATTGGATACATGCCCTGTTGCCGATAGGCTTGCCACCTATCGCTGTTTGGGAGTTAGTGTCTTCGACTTGTCGTGGGTGTCCTTATTGTACCTCAGCCTACCTCTTCGGGGATATGGGCGTATAGATACTGTTTTGTTATGAAAAAAGTGGGAAGATTATTTTAATCACTTTTACCTATTGATGACGATTTTCAGTTTTTGTCATTGACGTTATACAAGATAATTGTGCTTATAACGATTTCGTTTAAACGATCTTATGATTTAATAAATTATGAGTTATTGCAAAATTTTATTTCTTTCAATTGGGTTTAACTAACAAATAGCCATATTTAAATTTCGTACTATCTTCTGAATAAATATATTAGTTATCTTAACTCAAAGTAAAAGAACAAAAGTAAAAGGTAATTATTATTTTGCACAACCTGTACATGTTTAAACATCAGCCATAACTTCGAATCGTTAGCGTGAACCGGAATGAACTTGGCACTTTACGTAACTATTAGAAAGTATCATGTTTTGACTTAGAACTTATTACCTACAAAAAATATTTTAATTTTCATAAAAATTTGGAATCCTTTATACATATATACATATCTTCACGCCAAGTCCCTTATGTGGTAGGCAGACAGTTTCGAGTTCCAAGCCTCAGGTCCTGGCAGACTAGCCTTGGTTCCTCCACATTCATTACCCCTTTCATACAAACACGCCGGTTTCGGAGTCTCTTGACCCCACCTTTGGCTAACAACCGTGCAATTTGTTATGTGATCGTGGAACGTCAACCTAGGTCTCCCCTGACATAGTTCCATCCACATTCGCATTCATTAATATACCTATTTATACAGTCTTTCGTGGAAGGCTC
>NJDC01002033.1:61942-93150 GCA_002245475.1 Calephelis virginiensis | reverse complement strand
TTAACCGGTTAAGTTGAAATTTTGTATTTTGTTTTATAGACGCATAACTTATCATCCATCAATTTTTCTCTCTTTATAGATCTATATATTAATACATAATGCCAAGTAACAGTTGCCAACTAAAATGGAAAAGTGTACATCAAATATCTGTCAAACGACGTGTTTTACATTTGCTATCTCCAGTGACCAATAGAAATACAACAGAGATAGCAAACACAAATTACGTCATTTGATGTACAATTTTCCATTTTGAGTTGGCAACCGAGATACATAATCAGCACCCAGTTAATTGTTTAATATGTTCGAGTATTAGTACCTTAATGCTCATAAGTAGACTAATTATACAACCAGGGCATCTATAGCTACACCACTCCCATAATGTGATAAGTAAATAAATAAATATCCCTGGACAGGACACACCAATTAAGCCTAACCCCAAAGTAAGCAAATTATATGCTTGTGTTATGGGTGTTAGACAAAGATATTAATACATAGAAATACTTAAATAGATACCAGAATATATTTAATATACACTCAGACTCGGAAATGCAGACATCTAAATGTTCATCCCACAAATGCCTGCCCCGTCGGGAATCGAACCCGAGTCGATGTAGTTAGGCGTTTACGCTAGCCACTCGACCAACGAGGCTGTCAGTCGGTAGCAAAACCTATCACCATCCGAGCACTCGTACAAGCCTTGTCAAGTTTTATTTTCTTAAGGAAATTAAATAAACATATATTTGAGGCGAAGACTAGAAAATCAAATCTCTGGCCGCATCTAGACACGTTTTTTGGGTGCTGACTGATCATGACATTGACATATTATAAAACAAAGTCCCCCACCGCTTCTGTCTGTCTGTTCGCGATTTACTCGAAAAGTGCAGAACGGATTTTCATTCGGTTTTCAACAATAGATAGAACAATTTTTGAGGAAGGTTTTATTGTATAGTAAGTTTATGTTTTGTACAAACCAACGATATCACAACGATATTCGTTCAATGTGTTGGCAAAAAATACGCCGATCGGGAGCTTTCCTTGAAAACGCGGCCAAAACTTTTTGAGTTTTAACAAAACAATGTATGGTGGGATTTTTCCTCTTCGATAGATCTCAAAAAAAGTAAGCGGTGCTATATGTCTATCTTTAAAGAATAACCCACAATAAACGTCTTTTTGCGTTTACTTAAAACAGTAAAATAAAGGGTTACTTTAGAACATATTTTTAACAATACAGTATTATCCCTTAATCGAATAAATCTGTTAGATACGTTATGCGTGTAATTTAGATCAAAATTGCCTATTACACTATCAGAAAAAAATTAACAACTAATGAGTTATAAAAAAGTTAAAATCTCCGGACACAAAATTAAATATCGTTGAAGCGTACCAAAGACATGCGCGCTTACTGCATCCCCCCTTCCCTCGGACATACTCACAAACTTTCGCATTTATAATATTAGTAGGATTTTTATTCTTGATTTTTTTTTAGCGGGCAGCTAATTCTCTATAAAACCTCTGACCTCATCCAGTCTACTCCAACAACATTATGGACCACAGAGGTAACTAAGAATATGAAACATAAATGTGTTGCTTATTTTTTTTTGATGTTATTAAATCATTCTTTAATAGTGTTCGATTTAATGTTTGAAGTTTGTTGTATCTCTTCATTAAAATATAAAGAGCGAGATTTGTAAAGTGGAAAGGTTTCATTCATTCTAGACAACAGATGAGTTTCTTTCATTCGATTTACCATTCACACCATTGTACCTAACTTGACTAATGTTAAATACTATGAAGAATTTATTGTCGACATTGTTACTATGTTATAATTAATGAAACTATGTAATTTGTATTTTAATGTGAATGTGAATTTGCACGCCTAATGGGCTTAGATAAGAGCACCTACTATTTATATTGGTAAACATAATTCTAACCTTATCTGCAAATAAAGATGAATTGAATTGAATTTAATTGACACATTGTGTACAATCGTGATAACTGTATTTGTTTTTTGATACTTTGCTTCAGAATTTACATCTTTCAGTGACCACACGTGGCAGACTTCCGTTGTTTAAATAATTAAAAAATAACCTTTTCACTTTCCTACGATAAAAAATATTCAAAACCTTGTGATACCATAACGCATTAGTAGTCTAGCGATCCAGTGCTGGACTTGACTTCATGAGGGCTCGGGTTCGATCCTCGGGTCTTTAACCCAAAGAATAGCGCTTTCACAAAATAACAGGATATGTTCCCGGCTGGTGACAGGTTTGCCATTTATCACATTTTGGGACTTAGTAGTTAGGTTGGTGCCTGGTTGTACCTCTTATTCTTCGGGGATATAGTCTTGAATATACCTTTTTGTAAATAGGGTAGCCGGCTATGAAAGATATACCTCCAAAGGCATAACCTAGGTTCTGCCAAAATCACAATACCAAATAGCTCCTCAGAACGTTCCCTAATTCAGAGCAATAAAGGTACCTACCAACACTGGTTAAGTGCAACGATCGCATAGCCAAACGCCGCACCACCGAGTTCTTTAAAAATAATCTAATTTACCATTAATGGGTGTGTTTCCTTTTGAAAATCTATTCTTTGAGAATCTCTCTTTGAATATGTGCTATGAGAACAAAGACTTGACATTGTCCTCGGATTAAACCCCATCGATTTGTTAGTGAAATATCAACCGAAGTCTCTACGGGTACTTATAGCCATAACATTCTCATTATGTGTCTGTTTTTATCCACCATTATATTATAACCAAATCAATCAATCAAACCTCAGTATTAAAGTGAAAGTAAAGTATAAAGTATTATTATGAAAGTAAGGTATAAGATTCCACATCCCCGAAGAGGTAGGCGGAGGCACAACTAGAGCATCCACAACTAGCCGAAGACACGAAGTCCCACAATATGATAGATGGCAAGCCTATCGTCAACCGGACACATATTATCCAATCCCGAAAAATATTTTTTTATTAGAAAATTGGAAAAACTAGATTTTGTTTTTGTTGTCCGACCCGGGATTCGAACCCGGGACCTCATGCAGTCAAGTCCAACACCTGAACCGCTAGACCACAGAGGCGATTACTAGTTACTAAAGTGTAAAGTTTACTCAAATCTTATTACACGTCTACGGAATCTTACTCATACTTTAGTAGGGCAGTTTAAAAATATACGATATTTAAGTAAATTTACTAGTGTTCATAAATTTTCTAACAATTTAAGTCATTATACAGACTAAACTGTTTAGGCCAAGGCTACTCTCTATTCACTGAACAAAGCGTCTGCAGTAGGCACACGAAGATACATTCAAGACATTTGTCTTTCTACCATTTGATGAGAGCGTTCGTAATGTTCTTTTGAAGAAACTCCCAATTTAGTAAAAATGGTCTGACTTAAATACTTTATTACAGAGTTTTTTTGATAGTAGATGACTTTTCTGATGGCTGGAGATAACGGTTTACTACAGACACCATAGATGTTAGTGATGTGGTACTTTTTTCAAATTGAGATCGTAGGTTACTTGTGCAGTCCCTACTACTGACTTAGGGTCCTGGCTACCGTAATCTACGATACAAAATACGACTATGGCTAACACTTTCCCATAGCGGCTGAGATAGTTAATGCAGTGTTAAATATCCGGGCAAGTTTCACTCTATTTAATTAATAGTATAAATAAGCACACACTTAAAACCAGATCCTGAGATTATCCTTGTAATATCTTGGAGAAATCATTGAAAAGAAAATATAACAAAATTATATCTCAATATCACTCGAAACCTTTGACTTTGAGTTTTGGATATCACTAACATTGTGACCGTTACTGGTCGATACTTTAACGACTTGCTTAAAAGGGGTTCTAGACGGTTGTGAATACTGGTTATAAACATTGGTTTGCATCTGTCTGGCCATAGATTTAATCTAAATTTCATAATAATCACAAGTGGCAACAAAGTTTTCTCTCAAGTTACCTTTTTTGGAAGGCATGTTTACTAGCATCTAGACTGCAGAAGTAGATACCATTACTATTTATTTTGTTGCTCTAACACTAATGTCAATAACTGGTTGGGTTTAGAAGTAAAGAAAGGTTGGTGGTGAAGTTCCGCATTGACAGTTTTTGCATTAGAATGAGCCGGTAGACTAGATAGCTAGGTAGAAACGTGGTTAGAAGGTAAAACTAAAACATCGCCATTTAGCGAGTGAAACTGTTGTGAAATTATAAGGGCAAATCTATAAAAAATACATAAAAATTGACGTTTTGAAATGTAGTGTTAGAAATATGTTTATCCGTTTTTTTTTAAAAAATAATAATGGATTGTTTAGGTGTTCTCAAGAAGATAAGACGCATGCGTTTTAAACGCCAATTTCACTATAGGTTTAGCTATCAGTGTTATAACAGTCATTGAATAACGTTTGAATGATGCTTAACCAAATGTATTCATTTATATGCTTTATCTTATCCGTCAGTCGATTCAATAATAGTGGTAAGACTGACAGCAAAACTTAATATAATACAGAATTTTATCTTCATACGAACGGGCTAACAAAGCGTTTTTACTTAAAATGCGCCTGAAAAACGATCGATGTAAAATCGTTTTTTTATTCGTAACCAATAGGTGAGTGTGCAATTTATGAATATTATGTTGGTTTATAAGGTCCAATTAGCATTTACTTTATTTGGCAAAGAATAACTATCGAATGATATTGTGCTGTTTCCGAGGTTCATTTTAGCGATTGAGGGTGATTTTTTTGAATATGGCAATTAAAAACTCCGTCTACATTTTCATTGAACACTTATTAATTATTAAAAAAATAAATACAATAATAACGATCACAAAATTAGAAAAAAAAACATGAAGGCAGATGAGCTATAACACTGAAGGCACGTAACAGTACGCACGGCTGTACGTATTTAATTAAAAAATACGGCCAAGTTAAACTACTGTTTAATATACATATTACCATGACAAAATCTAAAGTGTAATAGCCCGCTTAGAGCATAGCTAAAATGAAAGCGAAGCTAAAAGCGCACTGGTGTGGGCATAGCAAATAATGTTTGCTTATGTGAAATTTTCTAATGACCTTAAAGACTATGTTACAACTAGTGAGCGTTGGGCCCATCGCATCCCAACGCTAAAGCAACAGCCTACTGTGCCCTGTAAACCAGAACGGTGGTGTGTAAGCACCCTTAGAGCATAATTGTAATTTTATATCGTCACTTTTATATCGATTCTCCATTTAATTTGAATTAAGATTCAAATTGTCTCGTTAGTATAATGGTATCTGAATGAAGATAGGAACGCGATGCCTTCAGCTTGAATGAAATATATTTTATTATACAAAACGAATTAAAATACGAATTCATACCAATTCATATTGCCATTTTCAGTTCGTGGAAAATTATTAAACATTTCACTAAAACAAGTGGACAAGTTTAACAAACGTTTTTATCGAGTAAATTATGTGATATGAGTTTAAGTCCAAAATACTTGTGGTGCAAATAATAATAACCCGGTGAACTTTGTACCATTTTTGATTTTTGTTTGAATTGCCCCCTTTTACTGGTGTTAGTCTGGACTCCTTTGTAGAATAGACCATCTGCTTTCCTGCCAGACAGCTCGTAAAAGGCGAGCATAAGCTGAACGTTACTAATACTTTGACATCTGACTAGGCGGTAGAGTTTCGCAGCGATTCACCCGGATTGGTACCACCGCCTTATCTATTCCTGCCGCCATGACGTCAGTTGCCGTTGACGTGTTCCGGTTCGGAAGATTAGAAAGGAAAAATTATAAAAAAAGTTGATAATAATTTGCTTCTATAATCTATTGGTTCAGATAATATGAGGCCTGGGTTTCAAATTCCGTTTCAGATAATCGGCTTCGGCTTCGGCTAATCGTGGGTGCCCTAGTTGTTACTAACATCTTTGGGGCTACGAGCTACTTTTAACTTGATGACATACCGACAGCAGTCCCACCTATCTATTCCAATTGTGTAATAAACCTACACGAACGCGTTAAAAATACTTTCAAAATTTCGTCCAAATCGGCCCAACCGCTTAGGAGTTCGATGAGAAACATACAATAAGAACATTTATAAATAAGTTCTACTAACAATGAAAATTTACAAAACCGCCGTATCAACAAAATCTTATTGAATATATTTTCCGCCAAGATAATGATAACATCTTAAAAGACTTTTGAGCCCCGAGACATCTAAGCTGATTGCGAGGGTTGAGGAAAGAGGATATGTACATAAAACGTTAAAAGAATGGAGTTATTTTACACAAGGTTCTCTTGTCAGCGCTGTATACAGATAGGTGATTTATGAACACACGTTTTTGATGTTAGCTTTATCAACCGACTACAAAAAAGGAGGAGGTTCTTCGTTTGACGATATGTTTTTTGTATGTTTGTAACGCGATTAGGCGATTATCACACGGAACCGTTCACCGCCGCGTCGGGCGGAAGCAAAATTGTGATACAGGCTATATTATTAATTAAAATTTACTCCTCCTTAGTCTACGCTTATTAATAAGGCGGATATTGTTAGAGTTTTGATTATATCTATCAATAGCTAAATCAAAAAGCTAAAAAGCTAGAATCAAATAGTATTTTTTCTTACCAAAAACAATTGTAATAACGATTTTTTTCACCGTCAAGGTTCAACATTTTATCAGCTTACTGTAAAACCTGTTGGTAGTTAAATAGGTGGCAAGAAGTTTAAGGGGTCGTCTGGTAATGTTATCGGTAATCAGCATTATTTAGTCGCAATCGATAGAGTTTAAGCAAAAAAGAACTGCAGCTATTTGAAGATTAATTCAATCTCTTTGAAATAAAATATTTTTTTAAATGGGTTCATATGTTACAAAGAAAGATAACATACGTAAAAATGAACTAGTGGAACACGTAACTTCCTCCTTTTATCTCCTTTAATCGCCAAATAGCCAACCGATTTTGATGGTTAATTATTAGAAAGATAGATGATGATTCCGAGGTGGTACCATATTAGTATCATTATGATCCGAATAGTGGTTTTTGAGTTATAGTTAATAGTGCTTTGTTAAGTAATTAAAAAACTAACAGTGGGATGTTGATGAAACGTATGTGGGACCATTTCGGAAACATCTTTTGGAAAATAATTATCATGTCGCGATCTGGTACCTAGTGAAATAAATGAAGTCAGTTTATAGTAACTGCACTCAATTATCTTATTTTACAAAATTAAATTAATAGTCATAATATCACAAATGTCGAAAGTCTGTGTGTCTTTCTAGTCTGTGTGTCGATTTCTAGGTAAACACGATTTTGATTTAATTTGGTATACTTACAGTTAAAGTACTTGGGGTTTATGACATGTTACTTTTAGCAAAATTTTTACCACCAAAGAACTATAACAGGGGGGGGGTGAAAGGTTGTAATTTTTATTTTCAATAGTTTGTAAAAAATCTGTTCTACATCGACGAACTACACTGCGCTCTACAATGTATTTACTACTCTGTCGTAGTGGGAAAATCCTGTAACCTACATTACACTGTGATAACTCGGTTTGTGATAAAGTACTCTATAAAGTACACTATAAAGTGGTGGGGTCATCACAAACCGAGTCAAAATAAAGTATGAAATCTGCCACTGCCTACCCCGTAAGGGACTTGGCGTAAAGATATGTATGTGTGTATGAAATCTGCCATAATACAAATATATTACAAAGTTCATGTAAATTACCCACAAAGTGCTAAAAAGTTGAAAAGTAATTTGGCGTGACGGTCAAAACTATGTCCAAGAAAAATCCTTGAACACCCAAGTCTTTAAATGAAATATTTTCTCCCAACACCGAGCCGGAAAGTTTGAATCGAAATAAAATAGCCGCAGTACCTGATGGCATACAAAACTTTTCCTTGTTTTACAACTTTGAAATGCGTTGAGAAAACGGTGAAATAAGAAATTTTAGCATAACGTTTTATTTGCTTATTTTATCGACAACAGTTCATTTTTAAATGACTTTCAAAAAAGGAAGAAGTTACATGTTCCACTCCTACTTTTTTACGTATGTTATATTTCTTTGTCACATATGAACCTATTTATTAAATTACCTCTGTGGTCTAGCGGTTCAGGTGTTGGACTTGACTGCATCAGGCCCCGAGTTTGAATCCCGGGTCGGGCAACAAAAAGAAAATTTGAGTTTTCTAAATTTTCTAATTTAAAAAAAAAATTGCCCGGGATTGGATATGTGCCCGGTTGGCGATAGGCTTGCCACCTATCACATTGTGGGACTTAGTGTCTTCGGCTAGTCGTAGGTGTCCTGGTTATGCCTCTGCCTACCTTGTCGGGGATATGAGCGTGAAGATACTTTTTTTATTTTATTTCAAAAAATTTAAAAATATGTCATCTGATGATAAATTTTAGGTTTAGTGAGGAAAATTTCAATATTTGTTTACTTCTAAGTGTATATCAAAATCGAAATCAAATCAAAATCCTCAAATTATTTTTTGTTCAAATTTTATCGATTACGGTTCATTTTAAGAATTTGAATGAAAATTTCAGATCATAACTAAATAATGCTGATTACCGATTACATTACCAGACCACCCCTCGAACTTCGTGCCCCTATTTAACTACCAACAGGTTTTCTTTCTTTCTTTAAGTTTTGGCCTTCACGTTAGTATTTAGCCATTAGTCAAGTAGAAATTTGCATCAAATTTTATATCAATTTCAATTAATTTTAATTAGTCATCAGTCGTAAGTCGTCAGTAAGTCATGTCAGGCTCTTGGGTAAAGCGGTGGCCTCATTACTCAAGCTCATGTAACGAGATTTGGCGGCAACGAGAAAATATACGATACGCTAATTTCTTTATGATTAATTCATTTGTGCACTTTTACTGAACGAAATTGTACAAAATGCCACCAAAATTGACTTATTTCACTCAATATTAACACGAAATTCAATAATTATGAAAAAACTTCGACCATCTTTTCTCTCGATCGCGCCAAAACTCCTACCAACAGGTTTTAAAGTAAACTAATAAAATGTTGAATTTTGATGGCGAAAAAAATCGTAATTACAAATTGTTTTTTGCTAACAAAAAATATTGTTTGTAATGTAATCAAAACCCTAACATTATCCGCCTTATTAATAAGCATAGACTAAGGAGGAGTCAATTATAATTAGTAATATATTCTGTATCACAATGGTTTAAATATAATAATGGTATATATTACCACTGTGAACCTTGGAGTACTTTTGTCTGTGTTTATTATTGATACGGTATGTGTTTAGAACATTAGACGAGCATAGACTTATCAGCACTAACACCGTGACATCTGACTAGTTGGTAGAGTTTCGCAGCGACTCACCCGGATTGGTACCACCGCCTTACCTATTCCTGCCGCCATAACGTCATGACGTGTTCCGGTTCGGAGGGTAAGGTAGCCGTTTAACTTACTTTTGCTCGAGGCCTAACATTCCGGCCTCAGGTTGGCAACGCATCATTGCCACCTTTGGTCTGTAGGTGGCGTGAATTTCTTACCATTAGTAAATCCGTCTGCTTGTTTGCCTTCCTATAACATCAAAAAAATATATATTTAAAACCCGTTTAATATACATTAAATAAAATTACTTAAAGTAATTTCCACTACACAACTCTACCTTAAACTATCTTATAAATAAGAACTCCAAGGTTCAACTTGGTTTTATAGTCTTTGCAATGTGATACATATTAGAATATCAATGTTCCGAAATTTGTGGAGCAAATCGTAGTTTTAGACGTATTGTAACAGAAAGACAGTTTTCCCCGTAGTGGTCCAGGCTCCTTTGCAGAATGGACCATCTGCCTTTCTGCCAGGTAACACTACATAGGCTTACCGTTACTAACGTGACATCCTACTAGGTGGCAGAGTTTCGTAGCGACTCGTCCGAATTGGTACCACCGCCTTACCTATTCCTGCCGCTATAACGTTAATGCAAGCTGTTGACGTGTTCCGGTTCGGAGGTTAAGGTAGCCAGTATACTTACTTTTGCTCTAGGCCTAAGATCCCGGCCTCATGTTGGCAACGCACCATTACCAATTTTGGTGTCCCTAGGCGGCGTGTATTTCTTACCACCAGGTAACCCGTCTGCTTATTTGCTTCCGTTATTGTTAAATAAAAAGAATTTCAATTAAAATTTCGTCAACTCAATTTTACTAATCCATGTTTAATATTTAAAAGGCGTTAGGAGTTCAAAATAATGTATCATAGTCTATGAAACCCGTGAAATTTAAATTAAATAAAACAATATAAAAACATTTTAATTCGATATGAAAAGAATAAAATGAATTTCAAACTATATACAACCAACGTTCAAATCACAAATAACAAACATTGTTAAATGAGTTTGCCACATAATTAAATTAAAAACACTGTAACAATAAATAACTACGACGTTTCGAAATAAAGCATTTTTACTCTCTGTGATAGAAAACACGAACATTATAAAACTTCAGCTAAGCACATTATGGGAATTACGAACTAAGGGCAGTGCTACAGTATAAGCTATCTGAAACGAACTTTTTGTTATAAATAAAACATTTTTACTCTTTGTGATAGAAAACACGAACATCATAAAACTTCAGTTAAGCACATTATGGGAATTACGAACTAATGGCAGTGCTACAGTATAATCTACCCGATATGAACTTTTTGTTATAAATAAAGCATTTTTACTCTTTGTAATAGAACATTATAAAATGTTAGTTAAGCACATTATTTTATAAAAAAAGTAAGTGTTTTAAGACCGCCATCCATTTAGATGCGAATGCGAACATAGGCAGAGGTATATACTAGGATACCCATGATTAGTCGAATACTTAGTCCACAATGTGACAGGTGGCAAGACAACTTGGTACTTATACAATTCCAACCTATTTTTTATTACAAAAATTAAAAAAAAACATTGTGTTGCCCGACCTGGGAATCGAACACAGGGACTTCGTGTAGTAAACAATTACCTTTAAATAATACTAAAGTAAAACCGGACCACCACCACAGAGGCGGTCAATATACTGCAAGATAGCAGACGGTAATATGCCTTCCTGTTTGAAAGTTCTTAAGGTGCGAGCACAAGTTAAAATGGTTATTACCATCAGGATTAGCAGTGTCGCAACTTTTCCGAGTAGTTGTCTACCATCTCTTTTCCTATTCCAAACTGCCATAGTAACATTTTTGGCACAGTCATGTTCCTGCCTTAAGAGAAGGGCAGCTGGTAGACTTAAACCATACAAATGTAATATCCATGATAATAGGCCTTGGTTAACTGTTACGATGTATTGCAGTGAGAGTTGTGTACTCATTCCCTATCTTAAGTCTTAAAACGTAAAGAAGGCGGTTCTGCGAAAAGTTAAAGTAAGAGACCATATTGCATATACCGTAGACATTACTAATGCGTTGCTATTTTATTGCCGAAATTTTAGACTACGCTTGCAATTTTTTTAATGTGATACCGTAATGAAATTTGCGCGTCAGGAGAATCTAGTTGGAATAATCGCGTAAAGCAAATCGTATATTTTGCAAAAGTGACGCTGTTATGTGGTCGGGGTGTGGGGCTACTAATAACTTATAACTACTGTTTTGCAGAAATATTCTTAAATGGTAAAACGAATAGCAATCACACAAATGTGTTTTTAGTTTTATTAAAAATGACTTAAGAGGTACGCAGAGGCACAACCAGGACACCCACGACCAGCCAAAGACACTAAGCCCCGCAATGTGATAGGTGACAAGCTTATCGCCAACCGGGCTCATATCCAATACCAGCAACGTTATCGTTATTAGAACATTGAAAATACAAATTTTCTAGTTTTTTATTTGCCCAATCCGACCTTAAGAAGTCAAGTCAATACTTTATTTTTTTTCTACAAACTGTAAGTGTTAATATCAAGCGATACAAAGATCGCCAGATCGGTTGGTGTTTCAATAAAAGCAACAGCTGTAGGGTCAAGTATTTTATAAAACATGTCAAAGTTTAAAGATTTGGGTTGAAGCTATATCGCATAGATTAATATAATATACAGAGGCGAAACAACAATGAAGCTATTTATTATCGCTAAGCTTTTAATGTGCCATGAACCTAACTATATCAAACTGATGTTGTGTGGGATTAGCCAATGCGACCGTGAATATATTGTAATCTTGGGTTTCAGTGCAGCTAGTATCACATACTACTCGTATAATACATCTGTATACAGTTTACTGGTAACATTTATGTAATCACTTCTATTCTTCTACTTCTTCTGTTTGCGTTAACTACATGAGATCTCGAGTTCGGTTTCTGGGTTGCACAACATAAAAAGTTTTTACATATATATCTATACTAGCTGCCCGCTTCGCTTCAGTAATTCAAGAATAAAAATCCTGCTAATGTTACGAATGCGAAAGTTTGTGAGTAGGTCTGGATGTCAGGATGTCAGTATGCATGGATGCAGTAAGCGCAGGTGTCTTTACTACGCTTCAACGATATTTAATTTTGTGCCCAGAGATTTTAACTTTTTGATAACTCATTAGTTGATAATTTTTTTCTGATAGTGTAAAGGGCAATTTTGATCTAAATTACACGCATAACGTATCTAACAGATTTATTTGATTAAGGGTTAATACTGTATTGTTAAAAATATGTTCTAAAGTAACCCTTCATTTTACTGTTTTAAGTAAACGCAAAAAACGGTTATTGTGGTCTATTCTTTAAAGATAGACATATACCACCGCTTACTTACTTTACTTAGATCTATCGAAGAGGAAAAATCCCAACATACATTGTTTTGTTAAAGCTCAAAAGGTTTTGGCAGCGTTTTCGAGGAAAGCTCCCGATTGGCTTATTTTTTGCCGACATATTGAACTAACATCATTGTAATATCTTTGGTTTGTACAAAACATAAATGAAATAAATTCGTGTTAGTTATACTATTTTTAACTTACCAACGGCTTAACCATTGTGGCTGTAAATTGTTAGGAAGGTAGCTTAGAACCAAGAGACGGACATAGGGTGCTTTTTATTCTTTTCGACTGTTAAACTAGGAAAACAACATTTTAATATTTCAGCTAGCAGCTAGTATATATATGGACTGATGATCTGGTCAAAGTCGCGGGGAGGCGTTGGATACAAGCGGCTGGTGACCGTATCTTGTGGCGCTCTTTGGAGGAGGCCTATGTCCAGCAGTGGACGTCCTCCGGCTTATTATGATGATGATTATGACAGTATATATAAAAGAAAGTCATGTTAGTTCATTATTTATAATTTAATAACAACTAAAGCGATTAAGCTGAAAACTGATGGGTAGCTTGCTTAAGATCAGGGGGGTGATTATGTATCTCAGTTGTCAACTTAATGACGTCATTTGTGTTTGCTATCTCTATTGTATTTCTGTTGTTCACTGGAGATAGCAAATACAAAACACGTCATTTGACAGCGATTCGATGTATACTCATCCATTTTGAGTTGGTAACTGAGTTACATAATCACCCCCCAGGACATGAACATACGATATGTGTTATCTCCTATGACAGCACGGAAACTAGAAAAATTAAAAAGGGTGAAAACAAAAGCGTGAAACAAAGTTCACCAAAACAGCTGTACCCAGTTGGCTGAAAATTGATAGGAAGATATATTAAAACAAGGAGAATGACATAGGATAATGTTGCTACCTTTATCTATCTTTATTCTTTTATCCTATTTGAATACGAGGAAGTTAGAAAAACGATATTTAGATTTTTCCCATACAAACTGACAACTGGAACGAAGTTCGCCGGAACAGATAGTTTCTAATAAAAATAACGTTTTCATATAAGTGCCCGCACTGCCCGGTTTTTTTGCAACCTTTACTTGCCCCCTACGAGATGTTGACGAGAAGAAACATTTTTCAAATTTATTTCAAATACTTAGTAGTTTTTGCGTCGTTACAAAGTAACCAGAGATTAAAGAATAAGTTTACTAAATGGCATAATTTATATGTATACATAACAATATTTTTGTAGCATACAACAGTTATAAAAAGTTTTTTTTTTATGAAATGTGAAGGCAAACAAGCAGATGGATTTCCTGATGGTAAGAAAATCACGCCGCCTAGAGACACCAAAGGTCGTAATGGTGCGTTGCCAACCTGAGGCCGGGATCTTAGGCCTCAAGCAAAAGTAAGCTTACCGGCTACCTTACCCTCCGAAACGGAACACGTCATGACGTTATGGTGGCAGGAATAGGTAAGGTGGTGGTGCCAATCCGGGTGAGTGACTGCGAAACTCGACCACTTAGTCAGATGTCACGGTGTTAGTAAGGTAAGCATATTTTCGCCTTTTACGAGCTGCCTGGCAGGAAGGCAGATGGTCTATTCTGCAAAGGATCCCGGAACAACACGGGGTAAATTTATAATTTTCTTAATGTATTTTTCTTTTAATAATACAGCGAACAAACAAACGATTCTCCTAATAGTAAGATACTGTAAAAGAAATTCTAAATGTCGACCCGGACTAGAAACTACCACCACACAAAATTTGGTAAAAATCTGTTCAATTGCACTCGTTTTTTAGGGAAAAGTGAACAGAGGACATACCGTTGTCGGAAAGAATAACGGACAAAAAAAATATTAACCCTAGTTTTGGATTTAGTATCCTATAAAAATTTGACTCTCCAGCCAATATTGTTACAAAAATATTATAAGTAAGTACAGATTTTATTTTATCACCAATTAACAACTTTATAAATTCAATGCTATCTAATTAGCTATTTCTTTTAATGTGATCACCATTTTTTTTTTTATTTTAATGCAGCAACGGACATAAAATTTACTACCCCTAGTCTTGGGATTAGTTATGGGAATAAAATCCAAATATTTTTGTCCATATTTTTCCAAAAATATTATAAGTTCTGATTTATTTTTATCACCAATTTAGTATTTCACAAATATTATAGGTACTATTTATTAGCTATTTCGTTAATGTAATCTCCACATTTCTTAATGAAGGTCAAAAAAGAGTAGTAACTATCTTCTAACATAATACCGATATAAGAAAATCGGTGTTATTAAAAACATGCACACATGATGCATCTCATATTAACCGCTTATAAAAACTTGCCACGGCTGACCTATTTCAACATTAAATTTATTATTTTGCGGGGCTACAAAAATTTAACTATTATATATTTATTATTAATACTTATATTTGATATTTTCCATCGTCATTTAAAAATGTTAATACTTATATATTTTGCCCTTCTAAATACTTTTAGTATACGATTAAAAAGAGACGTGCATTTTTGGATTCATTGCACTTGCATCGCATTTTAGAAGAAACTATAAAATATT
Organism: Calephelis virginiensis; assembly: GCA_002245475.1. NCBI lineage: Eukaryota > Metazoa > Arthropoda > Insecta > Lepidoptera > Riodinidae > Calephelis > Calephelis virginiensis. Next base: position 77,826 of record NJDC01002033.1, on the reverse strand, counting down.
TTGTGATTTCTTTTTCTTTAATTTAAAATTTTCTGACTGTAGACTAGTCGTACCACGCGACTTCAACTAGTAAAAGTTTGCATGCTAAGAATTTGACTGCTGTAAAAATAATTATCTTTAAGCCCGTATCTCCTAAGAGGTAGGTAGAGGCACAACCAAGGCATCCATGCTTAACCGAAGGCGCAATGTGATAGATGGCAAGTCTATCGCCAACAAAGCACATAATATCCAATCCCGAGTAATGTTGTTTTTGTTAGAAAATTGCACAAAGAAAACTTTTTTTTGTCACTCGGCCTGGGGATCGAACCCAAATAAAACCGTGAAGTCGAGTCCGCTAGACCACAGAGGCGACTAACTATAACTATTTTTTCCGGTTTCTCTTATTTATTAAACAGTTTAATCTACACGAAACTTTCCTTGAGATCGACAGAAATCATTAAACAAAAATTATTGGTAAATTCACTCTTTGCACGTAGCTAAAAATTTGGGAGGTTATTTTTATTACATACAAGTCGATCTTCGTATCGCTTAACGTTAACATCAACTAACAGGTTGAATTAATGTATTAAATCCAAACAAAATTATTTAATTTGCTATTTTCCGCCAAAACCAAATCCACTGCTTTTTGTCTGTTTCACTGCTGTTTCGTCATGTGTCCTGTATGTACGTTAGTGGTGAAAAAAAAGTGAGTATTAGTATGTCCGTTGCGTGGTTAAGTATCGGCTTCGCTCTAAACCGAAATGTCACACTAGGAATATTGACATTAACATGACAGGTCTAGTTATTACTGACACACACATACATCCACTCACCCACACACACAGAGACATGTACACACATGTGTGTATGTGTGTGTGTACACATACAAGAGGACCTATGAATAGCAAATTTTTAAATTCAATTTATTTGTTGTGTTTACTTAGGAAAGAAATTGCATCAATATCTTTTTCCTAACGTATGGTGAGGGACCTGGTGGCCCCTTCTCAAGGACTAGCACTTAAAATAGGCACCAAAAACTCACACAACCTGGGGCCTGTTTATGTATCTCAGTTGCCAACTAAAATGGAAAATGTACATCAAATAGCTGTCAAATGACGTGTTTTATATTTGCTATCTCCAGTGACCAACAGAAATACAATAGAGATAGCAAAAACAAATGACGTCATTTGATGTACACTTTTCCATTTTGAGCTGGCAACTGAGATACATAATTAACCCCCTGGTCATTCATTATCTCAGTGTTTGAAAAAATCACCAGAAATGTTTTCATTAAGAGCAATAACAATAGACTTATCATGATCATATTCTTAATTGATATTATGACCATGATGACATGACCATGTCTATATATAGTGCATTGGTTACAAACTTAGAGAGTTCTTTCAAACTCTGTCACCTAGATTTATTTTTTCCTTTTTAATTCACAAGCCAAACCAAAAATATCTTGCAAAAATAATACAAGCGATAAAATATGAAGTGAAAACAAAGGATCACCACGCGGTTTATTCAATTCAATGAGATCGAAACAAAACCGCCCTCTTGTGGTGAAACATATCTATTTTCTTATACAATAGTATTCAATACTACTGTTTCAGTTTAAGGGAGTTTTTTACATTGCAATATATAAATGTTTTTATTCGATATTAAATATTGTTACTTTTCAGTATCGCCTAGACTGCATGAGGTTCCAGGTTCGATCTGAGTGTTTTTTAATTTATATAAAGGGTTAATTTGAAAGTACCAACCAAATTTTAACGGGAGTAAATTTAAATTTTATTGCCAAATTGTAACATTTACTTTTATAAACATTAATTGCAAAATGTTTCACTTGTCACGCTATGTCGTACCTAGTACGAGTCATGGCGTCACCAGCCTGCCATTGCAACTGCGGTCGGTGGGAACTAGTTTTATGCTTTGTTTACATTATAACCACGCAATATGCATCTTGTATTTTGCGTTGAACAAAAATAATTAAAAAGGTTTTTTTTTTAATTTTCATAAACTTCATTTATATCTCATATTCATTCATATCGATTCATAAATCGAAAGTGTTACTGATTCCGAACCGTTTCTCAATTTTTTTCTGGTACGTTAAATGTCGCACTGTATATGAAAAGGATTCCCTTTTTCACGTGGTTATCGCATTACACTTGAATGGATTCAAAAACTTTCCTAATTATTTAATTTAATTTTTGGTTGTATTGGTCGCATTTGAACGGATTTACCAATTTTTCTAATTATTTTTATTTTAAATACCAAATCTAACAGTAGTTAGTTTTTGAAATTATTTTCGTTAAAAATATACACGTATCTTCACGCCAAGTCAATTCCGAGGTAGGCAGAGAATGTCCATTGCCAAATCTCACTTTCCTTGCATACTGGCTACTGGCTTCCTCCACATTTATTACCCTTTTCATACTAACACGCCGGTTTCGAAGACTCTAGACAGTTTGTAATTGTCTCTTAACGTCAAAGAAGCAAAATGCTCGTTCTCTTTCTTTTACCATAAAAAAAGCAGGTATGTGCCCGGTCAAGTTTGCTATCCATCACATTGTGGGAATTGTAATTGTTTGGAAAGATTAATTAATTTAGTCTTGTTTAGTTTAATTTAGTCAGTTGAAAACGTCTTAGTGCATTAGTATTCATGGGATTTGGTTTTCAGTTTTAAATAAACATTCCCGTATTGCATTTATAAGTAACTAATATATATATATAATATAATATACTTTCTTTTAAACACTAACTAACCTTATTTTAAGTAATCGATATATCAGTGGTCTAGTAGCATGGTAATGGGCTTGACTTTAAAAGGTCCCGGGTTCAAACCCCGGGTTGGTTAAAAAAATGAGTTTCTACAGTTTTCTAATGAAACCAGTACTAGTATTAGTGTGGGACTTAGTGTCTTTGTACCTTTGCCTACCTCTTCGGGTATATGGGCGTGAAGATACTTTTCTAATGAAATTAACGTTGCCCGGGATTTGATCGAGCCCGATTGGTGAAAGATTTTCATTGTGGGAGTGTTTTCGGGTAGTCGTGGGATCCCTGATGTACCTCTGTCCACCTCTTCGGGGATGCGGGAGTGAAGATATTTTTTCTTTCAACGCATGTAATTGAAAGAAACAAAACAGGTAAGTGACGTCAAATTATGTAGTTTAACATTTCTGTAGACATCTATTAATGCACGGAATATGTTGTTTAAAGTTGTTATGTTCTTATGATATTAAATAAAAAAAATCGTCTTAAATGTTTTATATTCTTCGTCTTTATTTCATAGGGAAAAGGTAGCATACATTTAAATAAGTTTAGAGAATTTATGTGAGAATCAGCACCAGTAACTATTTCTTCTTTTCTTCTATTTTCTTTGTAATTATTTTTAAATGGTCATAATGGCCTCGTCACATCCCAAAATCAACAAACTAAGTTAATTTTAAATCCGTCCGCGTGTTTGTCATTCTATAAAACTTTATCTCAGAAAGCTAAAACAAAGTAAGACAAGAACTGCAACTTTATAGCTTGGCTGAAGTTGCAGACGACAGGTAGTTTTGAATAAATTTTGAAAGTAAGTTCTTTGGGGATTCGAAACTTGGCCTTTCCACTCAGAAAGGGAAACATTATTCAAACTCTCATCGCTTACAATATAACTTTAATGAAAGTTCTATGGTACGATGAATTTATAAAATACTAGCTCTTGCCCGCGACATTGCGCGCGTGGTTAATGGTCCTTAAGGAACCAACGGGATAAAAACTATCCTATGTGTTAATCCAAGTTGCCTTCTATGAGTATGCCAAATTTCATGAAAATCGTTACAGGAGTTTTTGTGTGAAGGAGTAACAAACATTACAATATTAATAGGTTAAAATAGGTTAAGTTATTTAACTAAATTAAAACAAGTTTAAAAGGGAAACTCACAGTCTGTAATGTTTTGGAAAAATCGGATACTTTTTTCAACTGCGAATTTATTATGTTTAAAAAGTAAATGTTGCCAGTTTCCACAGTATTATCCATTTCTGTTATAAAATTATAGGCGATAGGCTTGCCACCTATCTCATTGTGGGACTTAGTGTCTTCGGCTAGTCTTGGATGCCCTGGTTGTGCCCCTGCCTACCTTTTCAGGGATATGGGCTTAAATCTACTTTACTAAAATTCGATACTGATTTATAAATTCTACGTTGCCTTTCTTATTATGTAAAGTTGTAGCATTGATCCGAGTCTCTTATGTTGCATAGACTATCTGTATCAAATAAATCGGTCATTACTAATTAGAGCAGTGGTGGAAGAATGCTGTTAGTGAGTGTTAGTGAGTGAGGAGAGGTAATTTTATTCAATATTAGGTAATAATATAGGTACTTACCGTCTTCACTGTTCTTGCCACCATAATGAAAATGTCATGTCCGGAAGGCAGGTTTTTTTTATGATATTGGAAGGCAAACAATCAGACGGATTTGCTGATGGTAAGAAATTCACGCCGCCTAGAGACACCCAAGGTGGTAATGGTATGTTGACAATCTGAGGCTGGGTTGTTGTTGGGCCTCGAGCAAAAGTAAGTACCTTACTCTCCGAACTGGTAAGCACTGAGTTATGGAGGTAGGAAAAGCTACGGCGGTGGTACCAATCCGGCTGAGTAGCTGCGAAATTCTACCACCTAGTAGGATGCCACGGTGTTAATGACGGTAAGTCCATGCTCGCCTTTTACGAGCTGCCTGGTAGGACGGCAGATGGTCTATTCTGCAAAGGAGCCCCGGACCAACACGGGGAATCCTGGCACAATAGGTGTTGTCCCGGCCACAGGACAGTGACGCACCTTTAACGTATTTGGTGTTCATAGGCCACTGCTGCCTCTTACCATCAGCTAGTGTTTCTTGTTTTATCTCCTAAAATAATTTTGTCCCAATTTATATGTAGCCTACGTAATAAATTAACACGTATTAAAAGCAATTTCTGAATAATTCAGGGTAGTGTAAAATTAGTTTCATCAAGAGGGTTAATTAAAGCAATTCAGTCGCCATGTCTCTGTCAGACAAGCGAATCAATACTGGTGTTGAACATTAATATTTAAAACAAGCTACATATAATTTAGTTTCAATAATATTTTTTTAATAATTTACGTTTATTTAAAGATTCGTTTATTGTAGTTCAAATCAAATGTTGTTGTGGCCACGTTCCAGTCCTATGGTAGATTCTAGTGTTGCAAAGGCTTGTGTATTGTCTACATGAAATAAACTATTTTCTTCTTTTTCTCAAATACAATTGCAACGTTCATGCAAGTGGCATAAACGTTGCAAGGGATTAACTAGGGGATATAGTGCAGTTTTTCTTATGATATTGGAAGACAAACAAGCAGATGGATTTCCTGATGGAAAGAAATTCACGTCGTCTAGAGATACCAAAGGTGGTAATTGTTCGTTGCCAACCTGAGGCCAGGATGTTAGGCCTCGAGCAAAACGAAGTTTACCGGCTACCTTATCCTCCGAATCGGAACACGTCATAACGTTATGACGTGTTCCGATCTGATCTTCCGACGGCCTTTTACTTTTACGGGCTCCTTTGTATAATAGACCATCTGCCTTCCTTGCCAGGCAGCTCGTAGAACGCGAGCATAGGCTCACCGTCACTAACACCGTGACATCTGACTAGGTGGTAGAGTTTAGCAGCGACTCGCCTGGATTGGTACCACCGCCTTAACTATTCGTGCCGCCATAACGTCATGACATGTTCCGGTTCGGAGGGTAAGGTAGCCGGTAAACTTACTTTTGCTCGAGGCTTAACGTCCCGGCCTTAGGTTGGCAACGCTTATTTGCCTTCCAATATCATAAAAAAAACCAAGCAGTTAAGCTTCTATAAAAGCCAGCCTTCCAGCCAGAATCTAAAAAAAAGTCTCATCAACAATAATGTCTGTATTATTTAGTATGAAAATTAAACATAATTTCATGCCTTGTGCGTCTTAGTAACGAAATAGAGTTAATAATATATTACACGTAACAACTAATCTACATATGATTGGTATTTTAACATGTAATATTAAAAGCATTTTCGTGAATGATTCAGCAGAGTGTAAAATTAGTTTCATCTGGAGGGTTAATTAAAGCAATTCGCTCACCGTAACATTAGCGTGGTGAGGTAAACAAATCTTTAATAATACTGAGCGTATAAAAGCAATGAACACAATTTCAGTATTAGTTTTAACAAATTCACCGTAAAAAGTACTACAAACCGAAAAAAATAATTGAAAAATGGTTTAATGATGTTTGCGTATTCGTTTTTATCTTATACCTTTAAATGAGCAACTATTGTATATATATATATGCAAGATATATATTAATAATGATAATATTAATAATAGAAGATATATTATATATAAAATTTGAAACTCGGAATCGGCTCCAACGATTTTCATGAAATTTAGTATGTAGGGGGTTTCGGGGGCGATAAATCAATCTAGCCAGGAATCATTTTTAGAAAATGTCATTTTATTCGTGTTTAAACTGAAAAATATGACTCTTCCTGACATCTATTGGCGAATAATAATGCTATTTTTTGTGAGCAATAAAGTTGATCCAGCAGATGGCATTGTTAAGTGACAAGAAGTCAATGAGTGTTTGTTAAGAAATATTATATTATGGGTTGTACTTAAATATAATTTCCAAAAAACACAATTTATAAAAAATATACCGAGTAAAGCTCGGTCATCCAGGTACTGTGTACTTATAAATTGTAAAACTGTTAAAAAAATTTAGTTAAGTAGTTGTCATGGACAAGCAAACATTTTTTAAAATGTCGGAATTGACGGTCAAAAACTTTGAAATAATCATAAAAAAAAAACTATTCAACAATCCCTGATAACACCTGTCGAACTGTAGGCTACTACTACAACATAAAATTTGCTAAAAGTCCATCCGGAACAAACAAACAGACAAAAATTTTAATAGCCCTTGTTTCGGGTTCTGTTTCTACACAAATATTAAAGTAACTGCGAGCCTATATCCCTAAAGAGGTAGGCAAAGGCACAATCAGGGCAGCCACGACTAGCCGATGACATTAAGTCCCATATTGAGATAAACGGCAAGCCTATCGTCAACCGTGCGCATATCTAATCCCAAGCAACACGTTATTTTATTAGAAAATTGGAAAAATCACATTTTCTATTTGTTGCCCAACCCGGGGATCGAACCCGAAATATATAGACTGACAGTTTTTATGTTCGACGAGTTTCTTATACTTGACAAACCCGTAGCGTCTCCGTTAATTATTTGTATGACAACTTTGAGCAGCGTCTCTACAAGTAAGTCTAGAACTCACGGTGCGGGTTTTACCCGCGCCCGAGCGGTTGCGCCAGCGAGTTCTGAAGAATGTAGATTTATATGCAAAAAGTAAAAGCACATTTCACGACGCGTTTTTTAGCCGCAGAGCCCGCAGTTGTATATATTTCGATACGTCAATTAGCGAACGTAATCTATACCAACTTATAGTCTAAGATTCGAAGTTAACTTCGTATCTTCGACCCTTATGGTAAAGACTCATGTATGAAAAGACCACTTGCTACTCTCTTTGGCAGCTATTAAAAGGTGAACATATATTTAATCAGGCATTCCTAATAAAACTATTGTGTTAGAATGGTGTACAGCAACCTACTCGGGTAGGGATCCTCTTTCACCATATTGTCATAGTCCTGCCGCCATAGTGAGTGTCAGTAAGTAGGTAAGGGTAGCCAGTAGACTTTCTCACTAGAACTAAAATCAAAGCCATAGGTCAGCTATGCAACTAAAACATCTAATATATCTATATGCCACGATTGTCTCCTTCTATCATGAAAGCCATCTGCAGGTTCGCTGTCTTACCACATACATAGTTATCATAACAAATTCGTTCATACTTTTTTTATGATATTGGAAGGCAAACAAGCAGACGGATTTCCTGATGAAAAAATTCACGCCGCCTAGAGACACCAAAGGTGGTAATGGTGCGTTGCCAACCTGAGGCCGGGATGTTAGGCCTCGAGCAAAAGTAAGTTTACCGGCTACCTTATCCTCCGAACCGGAACACGTCATGACGTGGCAGGAATAGGTAAGGCGGTGGTACCAATCCGGGTGAGTTGCTGCGAAACTCTACCACCTAGTCAGATATCACGGTGCTAGTGACAGTAAGCCTATGCTCGCCTTTTACGAGCTGCCTGGCAGGAAGGCTGGTGGTCTATTCTGCAAAGGATCCCGGACCAACACGGGGAAATCATTCATTAATAATCAAATGGGTCCACTTATAACATTTTTGGTATATATAGGCCACTCATTGTACGCTGTATTATTACATAAAAAGTTATCACAGTAAAGAGTTCATTCGTTCATTCATTATTCAACTTTACCAAATATTTTGCTAAAGCCAGTGCACAAGATCAGCGTGTTTCAAGCGCTAGCAGGAATTTATATTGCATGCTTATCAGTTAAGCCCTCAACATTGAGGTCACTATTTTAGGTCAGATTATTTGGGACAACTTGTTTTGGTTTCAAATTGATACAGGATAAAAATAAGTAATAATTTGTAAATGTTTATTAAATTGGTACGACAAAAATTGTAATCCATTGTGTTAGATTTTTCCTTGCATTCATATTCTATAATAACCAACTCGTAAAAGGAGGAGGTTTCATATTAGGCTGAATATATGCATACACAATTAAAATAAATATTAAAAAAATAGACAAATCCGCTCTCTGGTCTAGAGATTCGTTTTTTTTATTTTATTTCGTATTTAAAAAGTAAATTTACACCCGTTTCCCTGAAGATGTCGGCAGTGGCACAACAGGGGCACCCAGATCTCGGGAAACGTTGGTTTTATTAGAAAATTAAAAAAAATCTTTTTTTTCCCCAACACGGGTTTCGAACCATTCGAACGATTACTTCATGTAGTCAGCATCATCATCGGGCACAGCACAGAGACAAACATTTATTAAATAATGCAGTAGCTAATAAATAGCATAAATATTATTAAGAAACAGCATACCTTATTCGAGAATAAAGTGAATTCGCTAACAATAATTCAGGAAGTCATAAGGTATACATAATAGATGAAACAATGGTCGTTGGAGCAAAGCCGTAGCAATTTGGTTGTATTTATGGGGAAAACGAGCTTGCGACAATATCTGTGTTACTTTGAACCAAAGCCAAAAGTACTTGTTTTAGTCATAAATTATCTAGCTTCTTACAACAGGTATGGAATTGCACGCTATCTTCACGCTAAGTCCCTGACTTGGTAGGCAGATTATCAAGTGACTATTATCAGCATTTATAACTAGCTTCCTCTACGTTTAAAACTCATATATACAGGGTTTCATTCAAAGCACCACATAGAATCGATATTATTTTCAATCTAATAAAAAATTACTATTTTGTAATAGGTCCTTAAATTTTATTATTAATAAACATGGATTAAGCTGATATTATAGTCTGTACTACATTAGGTTGAGCCTTGAAGCATTTTACTCCGTGTTTATTTTTGAGACGAAAAGTGTTTTATTTTCTGGTTTATGTATAATTATGCATTTTTCATATGCTTCTTTTTTTGCACCAATGACAAAAAAATAAAGTGCTCACGTTAAACATTTTATTACTTTAGGAGACGCCGAAATTTATCACCAAAACCACTTTCTCATTCAGTTTTGTCATAGAAATTTGCCCCGTGTTGATCCAGGCTCTTTTGCAGAATAGAGCATCTGCCTTCTTGCCAGGCAGCTCGTAAAAGGCGAGCACAGGCTTACCATCACTAACAATGTGACATTTGACTAGGTGGTAGAGTTTCGCAACGACTCACCCGGATTGGTACCACCGCCTTACCTATTCCTTCCGCCACAAAGTCATAACGTGTTCCAGTTTAGAGGGTAAGGTAGCCGGTTAAATTGCGTTTGCTCGAGGCCTAATATTCCGGCCTTAGGTTGGCAACGCACCATTTCCACCTTTACTGTCTCTAGGAATCATCATCAGGAAACCCGTCTGCTTGTTTACCTTCCAACATCATAAAAAAAGAAAAGAACTACAATTAATTTTATCCCTCAGTTATTAAAATATATAATTCAAGAATTCATAGATGCAATGACATAGTTTCGTCTGTCCTTTTTAAAGCTTTGTTTTTACTATTATCTTTCTTTTCCTATTTATTCATACATTGCTGCACTGACAGACATTGCCCCGTTGTAACTACGAATATTGTTTTTTTATATGAACCTCATCCTAACCACAAAATATGGACAGGTATATATTTTGGTATCCTAACACTACACTAAAATAAGTCCATCCGTTCAAACCTGTTGCGATAACCACCGGCAATAGAGATTTGGACAAAAGTATACACAAATAAATAAAAGAAATATCTACGATCTGATAGTTTAAATCGACGCCTACCAGATAGAAAACAAGTTACAGGAAATTTACCTATAAATTAATACGTGATGCCAAAACTTTCGCCTTTTTACGAAAATTGCGCGAAACGGAGGAGTATGAAATTTAGCACACTTATTATATGTGTAGGAGAAGTGCAGAACACTAATATATCAATAATAATGCCTATAAAGTACATTAAATAAATAAATAAAACATTACCCACACTAGCACTTGACACACAAACAAATATATTGATGATAACGATAAAAGATCACAGATGGCGCACCATACAGTTTGGAAAACAAGTAGTTTGTCTTGAAAAATGAAGATGGCGTTCTTATCGGTATGGTATTAAAATGTCTTATGGTCAAATTTCGACCAATGGACGACCACTAGTAAAAATAGTAACACAATTTTGATCTTTAAATTTGTATAATATTATGCTTCGCATATAGCATTAGTATTAGATTCTCGCAGTTGAATGTAATAAAAAGTACCCTTTGTTCGTCTCCTGGTTCTAAGCTACATCTCCATCAAATTTTAAACCAATTGGTATTGCCGTTCTTGAGTTGTAAATGGTGTTACTAGCACGACTTCTTTAACAAATATAGACATCTTTTTTGTCATAAGTCGATTTTTATTTTTGAACTAAAAAAAATTTCTAATTTTCAGTTCAGTAAGTTATAAAACGTGTTTTAGTTTTTAAAATATTATTAGTAGGGATTTCCAGTTGAAAATATAGAATACTAGCGGTTCAGTGCGTGCTTTACTACATAGCGAATATACATATATTATCGCATGAATGACAAAACACAACAAAGCAAGAAAAGAAACAAAACAACTGTAAATAGTTTCAATATGACAGCATAATCCCACTCCGAAAAAAAATTCAATTTGACTGAAAAATACCCATTAGCAAACACATTTACTGAAAACATTTTCCAGTAAGAATGTTACTTAAGCATGCTGGTTAAAATATATAGCATAGAGAGGGCATTCATCATTTCTGCGCTGGCTGTCAAACATAGTTGAAAGAACGCTCTCTCACCGTCACAGTGATGCGGTAGTAACGACTACTAGCTTCTGTGCCAAATACAAGTGAAAAATAATGTGTTAGACACAACGTGAGTCAAAATAGGAAGTGATTTATAATATTTAAAAATACATAACTCGAAAGTGAGTTCTATTGTTTCTTAATGGTATTCGAACATAAGCAGACGGATTTGTTGATGAAATACTTGTCGTATATAATTATGTATCAAAACCATACCGAGCACTGAAGTTTAGGCGTTGTATAATGGCCAACACATAACCCCTTTACCTAATGAAATGTTTTGGTTTAGGTGTTTTTGCTATTTTTTGACAACGAGTTCTTTATTAAGAAAAGTATCTTCACGTCCATATAACCGAAGAGGTAGGGAGAGGCACAACCAGGACGCCCACGACTAGCCGAATATACTAAGTCCCACAATGTGATAGGTAGCAAGCCTGTCGCCAATCGGGCATATCCCCAAGCAACTTTTTTATATTAAAAAAATAGAAAAAGTTTTTCTTTATGTTGCCCGACCCAGAAATCGAACCCAGGACCTCATAAAGTCCATTCCAACACCTGGACCGCTCGACCACACACGCAAAAAAGGCATGTTTAAAGAAAACTACCATCTATGCACATACTATAGATGTGACTAGTGTCGCGATCTGGCAGGTTATTTGTCATTTTAGTTGAAATTACATCTTGAAAAACCGAAACACATACATATTTTTAGAACTAAAATCAAGTTGTAATAAGACAGGAACATTGAAAAAGAATGGACTCCTACATGTAAAAAGTGCAAGTGCAGTATGCAACAACCCGTCCGTATTGGGTACCACCGTGCCGTATCCGGGTGGGCTATTGCACTGCACACTACTATCTAAATGACACACTCTAGTGAAAAAAATTTGTGCGTATGTATTGTACACATGTAAGAAATAAAACTTCTTTAGGGAATCATTTTTCGTGGATCGTAATAGAAAAGAAGTAGCACTTCTAAGACTTGGTACATCGCGCGTTAGGAGAGGTGTGCGGCCTCACTGTGAGGCAGCTAAAAGTTATACAGGCTGACGAAAAACCTCGAAGAACCAGTATGAAATTAGGCGATTACATACAGTATTTTATGTGGAACGTCACTGGAGGCCACTGAAGGTAACAGAAATGTGACCAACAATTTCTCACATACGTCGATAAAGAAGTTCAATAATTTATTATATTACCAATTAATTTATTATATGAGTGTTAAACAACATTACCGTTACATAGAAATACGTAAATAACCTGTAGAAATTTAATAAAAACACCTAGACCCAGAGAACATCATCACACAAATGACTATACCCGTTGGGAACGATCCCAATCCTCACAGTTGGTTGGTTCTTTACATACATAGGTATAGACGCCGTAGATGTCGCTGGGATGTTAGGCCTGTTGTGTAAGTCTACCGGCTCATCTACCCTCCAGGCCGGAACATTATGATGGCAGGAATAGGTAAGGATCCTAACCAAGGCAAGTCACTGCACACCAGTCTACCACCAGTGGTCTTGTTAGTGATGACTTATACTTCAAGCAGCGCGGCGCTCGCTTCTTACGAGCTGCCTGGCCGATGGAGACAGATGGTCGATTCTAATCACCGGACCTGGACCAACATAAGGTTCAAACCCTTCAAAAAAAAACGAAAATCCATTTATCGGTCGCGTAATAATAACAAAAGAATAACAAACATACAAACGAATGGAACCTCCTTTTTAAAGTCACTTAAAATCACAAGCGAAACAACCAATAAGAACTAGTTGTACATATATTATGGTTTATTCAGAAAAACCATTCAAAACATTTTAACTGCAATAATTGAAGTAAATCTCTGAAATCACATTTATGCCAACGCCTAGCACAATTTAACCAATGAAGTGACAGGTTGACAGGCTATCGGTTTGCAACACAACCGTAGTGTTTCAAAATGCACGAATTCATTTGCTTTCACAGTAGAATTTCTGTGAAGATTTCGTTTTAAGTTTATATATACTTTGTGACCTAGTCCACTGATTCGTGATTGGTTCATTTTAAAAAATAATAATTTTATATTAAAGTATTTTGGAAGTTAAAACTTCTTTAGCCGCGTTGCGCACTTTTTTTGGAATGGGCAAAAACTTATCTCGCGTCAGATCGTCAGAACGTAAGACGGCGCACTGCGCATGCGTGAATAAGACGGCGCGAGATCTAAAATAAAATGTAGATTTATTGCTGTTTTTGTATAGCTTAGATATTTCCGGAAGAGTATAGAATGCGCAAGGGATAATACGCCGCAATATTCCTACTATTACATTCTCACAGATAGCAGATACGTATAATATCAACAGATATTGCTCTATTTGTTACATCTTGAAAATAAGCTTTATGTTTAGACGAGCAGTGTTCGTTGTACAGATAATATGGCGACGCTCCTAGCTGTCACGTGGTCTTACTTTATTGAGTTTTTGTCGCAGGTTATCAATAGACATGAAAATAATATTTGTGCATAAATGATAGTACTTTCATACTGATAATTAAAGCAATTCGTGCAAAATTATTCCATCCACCTCTATGGTCTAGCGGTCCAGATGTTGGACTTGACTTTATAGGGTTCTGGGTTCGATCTCCGATCGGGTAACAAAAACTTTTTACATTTCTAATAAAATACAATATTGTCCGGGATATGACAAGTGCCAGGTAGACGATAGGATTGCCACCTATCACATTTTAGGACTTAGTGTCTTCAGCTAGTCGTGTTTGCTCTGTTAGTGACTCTGCCTACCTCTTCAAGGATATGGGCGTGAAAATACTATAGATATCCGTCCGTCGCTATTTTATGGCTAGATATAAACATTTTTATTGCGGATACATCTCAAAATATTTACTATAAGCGATAAACATACAAACGTATTTTTGCGTATACATTTCCAACTGAAAAACTAGCCTGGAATTGAAGTTGTAACATCGGAGAGGCTTTTAAAAAGAATAGCTCTCATGTCAATACGGACATGGAGGACTCTTCGGAATGGTACGTTCAAGTTTATTCGGCATTCACTTGCTGTCAGGAAATGGAAGCCAAATTAACTCTACTAGTTATTTTGCAGTTGGGAAACTCGAATGGTAAAACCAATTATTTTAGAATCGGATTTCAAGAATAAACATACTGATATGAAATCAGTAAGGATACTCTAGAATCTCGACTTTTTATGGTATTGGAAGACAAACAAGCAGACGGATTTCCTGATGATAAGAAGTTCACCGTGCCTAGACACTAAAGACGGTAATGGTGCGTCATTAACCAGGCCGGGATGTTAGGTTTCGAGTAAAAGTAAGTTTACCGGATACCTTAACCTACTAACCGGAATACGTCTAGTTATGGCGGCGGGAATATGTAGGTAAGGCTACCAAGAAGGGCGAGAGGCTGTGAAACTCCACCAGCTAGTTAGATGTCACGGTTTTAGTGACAGTAAGCCTACGCTCGCCTATAAGCTGACTGGCAGGAAGGCAGATGGTCTATTCTGCAAAGGAGCCCGGACCAACACTGGGAATTTCATCCAAATTGGAAGTTACAATCGAATATGTCATTTTAGGTACTCTTGAACACAGTACAAGCGGATGAACATTTAATTCCTAAAAGTCTACAAATCCTTATCGGATTATCGTATTTATTATTTAGTAGTAACTAAATCTTAATAATTCGGTAGTGCTGGATTCAAGAGTACCTGAAATTCGATATCCGATTTCAATTTCCAATTTGTATGAAATCGACATTCAAGGGTAGCCCTACAGGTCTCAGCAAGCTTTTGGTAATATTGTTTGTGTTAATCGGTGATTAAAATGAGATTAACTCTAGCATGTCAATTGAGTAAACAATTACATGTTTTACGTTTTACGTAATAATGAATTGCAATTAAATCTCTTGTTTTTTGGCATCTTTCGGTTTTTACAAGGTATCTAAAGGCCAGTATATTAGACTTATTGTGTCCTCCGGACCTTAATAAGACATTATTCTTACTTTCTTTCTTTAGGTTTTGGCATTCGCGTTAGTATTTTGCCGTTAGTCAAGTAGAAATTTGCATCAAATTTACCGAAATTGGGATTCAATTATAATTAGTCAAAAGTCGTCAACAAATCATTTCAGGGACTTAGGTAAAGCGGTGGCCTCGTTTTTAGCTCTTTCACTGAAGAAAATTGTACAAAATGCCACCAAAATTGACTAACTTCACTCAATATAAACACGAAATTCAATAATTATGAAAAAACTTCGACCATCTTTTCTCTCGATGGTGCCAAAATTCATTGAAAACATTGTTGTTTTACGTATTTTATATAAGTGGTGGTGGTCGTGGGTAGTGATGGAAAAGAAAGATTTCCCACGTTTAAATGCATCCTATTATCTTAGGATATAAGCTACTACCTAAGATTTGGTGAAAATTCATTCAGTAGTGTTTGCGTTAAAGGTGAACAGACAGA
>NJDC01002033.1:38080-57426 GCA_002245475.1 Calephelis virginiensis | reverse complement strand
CGCAACATTCCCGGCCTTTTTTCTTTTATTTCTTCCCGGAGTCTTCGTTAAAGGTTACAATAATAACTAGAATTTATAGTTTGACCTTTCGGTAAATAATCTACAAAAATGATGCCCTTCGTATCCCAAAAAACAGAAGCCATGACTTTGTTAGTCGACAAAACGACCTTAGGTCGTTTTGTCGACTTTTTTTTCGGTGTAGGAGAGTCTGATCTTTTCCACTGTTTCATCCATGGTAACAAGTCTAGACAAATAATCCTCGGGATCAGTCTGAAAAAGTTCCAAACAGTCTCGCGAAATTGTGTATCGAACTCCTCGGGACCCAGCGAGCAGAAATCTTACGGAACCCCAACTCTTCAGTTATTATGTGTTGCACCCGGCCATAACTAAAGTTTGTGATTTCAGCTATCTTACCAATGGTCAAACGTCGATCGCCCAGTACGAGATCACAAATTTTTGTTTTCTTTCGTGGTAGAGGATGTAGGCCTTCCACTCCTAGGATCATCTTTAATGCTCTCACGACCGCGCTTAAACTCAGCTACCCACTTTTTTACACTGGAATACAATGGAGCAGACTCCCCCAAAGTGTTCACCATATCTTGATGGATGTCTTTTGGTGATAGGCCTTTATTTATTGAGGTACTTAATGACTGCACGGTGTTCAATTTTCTCCATTATTGAAAATTGCGTCAGATTGCTTCAAACAAATAATCACAGAAAATTTATATTGTGCAGTATCGGAATGAAACTGCGCAAAATAAATCAATATGACACATACTAACAAATGACGGTAGATTTTAAAAAAAATGTCATAGCTCCATGTAGGTTGGGTCACGAACTTTTGGATCCACTCTCGTATTTGTATATATGTTAACCATTTTTCTCGTGTTGGTCTTGGTCCCCTTTGTAGAATTGACTATATGCCTTTCTTCCAGGAAGCTCGCCAGAGCTGAGCATCGATTGATAGGCCATTACCAACAAGACCACTGGTGATAGAGCGCCGTGGTGCAATTTGGTCGAGACGAGGTCCATCGCCTTTCCTATCCTATTCTAAAGTTTATCTGTTTGTTTGTTACTCCTTCACGAAAGAACTGCTGAACCGATTTTCATTAAAGTGGTACACACATAGAGGGTAAATTGGATTAACACATAGGATAGTTTCATCCCGAAAAAAATGTTTGTATGTGACCATTAACAACGCGGGCAACGCTGTGGGCAACAGCTAGTGCATCATAACAGTTTTAT
This sequence comes from Calephelis virginiensis, assembly GCA_002245475.1. NCBI lineage: Eukaryota > Metazoa > Arthropoda > Insecta > Lepidoptera > Riodinidae > Calephelis > Calephelis virginiensis. The sequence continues at coordinate 56,181 of NJDC01002033.1, read as the reverse complement.
TTTCCAGTCTGGTTAGGTAGCTGGTAGGTGTCCACAGTTGGCTTTACATCTCGGGCACAAGACAGCGACTCGCCTACATTTATGGCGTCCATAGGCCTCGGTCATCTTTTACCCTCAGGAGTTTTAACGTGTGCTTGTTTGTACATATGTACATACATATCTTCACACCGAGTCCCTTACGGGGTAGGCAGAGAGTATCGAGTGCCAGACCTTACGATCCTGACAAACCTGTCTAACTTCCCTCATATTCATTATTACCCTTTTCAAACAAATACGGTTTCGGAGATTTTCGGAGATCGGAATGCTTGTTTGTATTCTTGTCATACTTTTTTTAATTAAACCATAATGTCAGTGATTGCCATTGTCATATCTGTCCTGGAAGGTAGATCAGGTAGACTTATACACGTGGCCTATTATAGCATGATAGATAGCAATGCACCAATACTAGGCTAGATGGCAGCACACCAATAACATCTAATGGTGTTTATATATATAACTATATAATATAGTTTTTTTTATGATATTGGAAGGCAAACAAGCAGACAGATTTCCTGATGGTAAGAAATTCACGCCAACTAGAGACACCAAAAGTGGTAATGGTGCGTTGCCAACCTGAGGCCAAGATGTTAGGCCTCCAGCTAAATATATATTTGTTGGCTCTTGCTTGTTTGTTCGCTACCTAATAATGTACATTATTAGATGTGAGGTACAAGGTATACTTTACCTGACCTACTTTTCAATTGTATTTTAAATTTTTTGTCTAACTAGCTTTTAACAGCGGCTTTGCTCGCGTTTTAGTTATTAAAAATATCTTATTAACTTAAATTCCTCCAAGAATATGTTTACCAAGTTAAAAGATGATTGGTTAAGTGTGACAAACAATCATACATTCCCATTTACAACATTCCGCAAACCGGTGTAATATATTTCTGATAACTAATTGATTCAATACAATATTTAGAATACGCAAGTCTATAATATAAAATCGTTTGTTAGAATACATATATCTTCAAGATTCTGGATTATTCGACGATATGTGTATTTTATTGCTACTATTACTATAAAATAGTAACGCCCGCACTCAGACATGTAAATCAAAATTCAATCTATCATTAAGTCACAATTTTGTATTAAAAATGTCAACTCAGTACCTGAACAAAAGCCAATTAGTCTCAATCCGTTAGCCTATATAATATAGTTTTTTTTATGATATTGGAAGGCAAACAAGCAGACAGATTTCCTGATGGTAAGAAATTCAGGCCACCTAGAGACACCAAATGTGGTAATGGTGCGTTGTCTAACTGAGGCCGGGATATTAGGCCTTGAGCAAAAGTAATTTTACCGGCTACCTTACCCTCCGGAACCAGAACACGTCATGACGTTATGGCGGCAGGAATAGCTACGGCGGTGGTACCAATCCGGGTGAGTCGTTGCAAAACTCTACCACCTAGTCAGGTGTCACGGTGTTAGTGACGGTAAGTCTACGCTCGCCTTTTACGAGCTGCCTGGCAGGAATGCAACTGGTCTATTCTGCAAAGGAGCCCGGACCAATACAGGGGAAAAGTTCAAAAGTCGCTAGTAAGAATAAATACATCGTCAAATAAAGACAATAGTATATTTGTTGATATAAATATTCTATTGTTATTCTAACTGTTGAATACTTATTCAATTTGTTAATAATCCTTTTTTATATACCTTTTAATATAGACAGTGAAACTATTAGTAAATTTGGAAAATCGGTGACTAAATAATATTTCGAACACAAAAATTGTTCTAATAAGCCTGGACATGGGCATCCACGATTAAAATACCTATAAATACACACACATACATATCTAAATACGTACGTATATATTTATCAAAGATGTTTACTTATACTCTTGATTAGTTTCTAAGTTACGAAATCAATACAAAATGTCTACAGAATGTGTATTTAAAGTCATCAGTATTACAAACAGGGAGGTATTCAGCCAGGATTTATATTTCGTATATTACTTTTGATAATATTGATTTATAAATATATAAATATTTGTAAAGGAGGTATATTCAAGATAAGCAATTTTGAATAACGGACAAACGAAATGGTTCCGAAGGTAAAGCAGCCATTGTGGTATAAAATAAAGAAGTTTTCCTTTAGATCATTTTGCTGTGTCTGGGCTATTGCTATAGGAATGTATGATTGTTTTTATGAATTTCGTAGAAAACTGGTTTGTTAGCACTTAGGTATACTCCAGTACTGCTGGGTCGATTCAAATAAAATTTGGTTATGGGTTTGTATCCGCCCCGAACAGCAGAATAACCATTCTAATATTCATAAAAAAATATTAAAAAATCACAAGGCACACACCGCCCCACACAGTTCGCCGGTAAAGCTAGTATTCAAAGATATAAAAAATGTTGCTAAGCAATTTTAATAAAACATTGAAATAAAAATAGTGTTGTCGGAGAATCCGTGATTTTTTTTTACAATTGGTAAATCACAACGTAGGAAGGTTAAGCCAGCACTTAATTTTTTATGCATGAAAGTTTCAAGAATTCATTAATGCTATATAATTAATTACAGCGAAAATCCAAATCGCATGTTTTGCATAAATTAAAATTAAAAAAATTGTCTCTATTCAAATTGCGCAGATATTTTGAATAGCGATAAAAATGTGTTTAATATTAATTTGGAGTATTTTTTTGTGGGAAATCCATGGTATATGCTTCTGATTATAGTGGGTATTATATGATTACTCACGCGGCGTGGTCTGCGTGTGGTAGCCAGAAGACCGCGAGAGCTAGCACGAGCGCGACATTGCGCACGCCGCGCGGACTTTTCGAGTTCATGTCTGTCCGCGTGATGCGGACCTGGCTGCCGGCAGCCGCGTATCAGCCTGCCGGCGGACTAGCGTGTTCTACCAGACCCAGTAAAGCTTAGAGTCGCGCCTGCGCCCAGACACCTATCGACCGCAACCCGGCCGTTCCTTCCGCTCGCACCGCTGACGCTCAGATCAGCTCTTATTGAGCGACAAATACTAAACGCCTCATCTTAATTCTGCCCTGACTTTTCGTCATTATTAAATATTTAGAACGCATGGTCTCTAGACAAATAAATTATCTAAGCTAATGTTAAAATAAACCTGGTGTGCAAATATAATATAGATCATATAATAAATACAACACCAACAACAGCTATTAATATCAAAAAACGCCGTACAAATTCCAGGAATGGCTCTCGTGAAACAACATCGGAGCGCTAAGCTGGGAGCTGCTATATCAGTAAATATTACCGTACGAATAAAACAATTAATTAATCTCTCTGCAAAACATAAATAATATAAAGTAATTTTGATTTGGATGGCAGTCTAGACAATGTTGGTCAAGGTCTTCTATGTAGAATCTACATGTCTGGTAGTTCTTAAGACCATGGGTTAAAAAGGTGATCAATGAGACTGGCAGAGTGCTATGCCAAACCTATGTATCTACCATGTTATTCCTGTCACCACCTGTGTATGACACTGTCATATTCCGCTCCAGATAGGGTCCAGATCCGGAGAAAACATAAAGTCGGGCGGTATTAACACCCCGGCCAGACTAAACGCACTTATAGCATCTATGGTGTCCAAAGCCATAGTTGGTTTGATACATCAATAGAGCCCTGCTCATTCGCTATTTTAAATTATTACATACATACATACATATCCACAAGCCCTTACGGGGTAGGCAGAGAGTATCGAGTGCCAGACCTCACGATCCTGACAAACCTGTCTGGCTACCTTCACATTCTTTACCATTTTCATACAAACACGCCGGTTTCGGAGACTCTTGACACCACCCTCAGATAGTATCCGAGTGATTTGATCGTGGAATGTCAACCTTGGTCTCCCCGGGTACCTACATTCATCCACATTCGCATTGTATATCTGCTTTGTCAATCTTTCATCTGTCATTCTTTCCACATGACCGAACCAGTGGAGCATGCCCTTTCGCATTTTAATACCAACACTTTCCTTCAACCCCACTCTTTCTCGGATCTCACAGTTACGAATGCGGTCAGCGAGCGTTTATTTTAATACCAATACTTTCTTTCAATCCTACTCTTTCTCGGATCTCACAGCAAATCTCACGTTACGTCACAGATTTATCTGATATTTATATAATTTAGATATTTGTGCATATATATGAAAAAAGATCGATGCGCCATTGTCGAACCAATCATATTAACGGTATGAGACACCGTCGGAAAGGAAATCCGCATAATGTTGTGCCATCACCATCTAGTAGTAATCTAGCTGGTGATCCGTATAGGTTTATTTCACCAACATCCATAAATAGAGTAGTGTGGTGTGGCTCACCTTTCTTAGTAGGCCCAAGAGTTTCCCTCAGGGAAAAGTTTAAAGGAATGAAAATTGTAACGGGGACTTCTGAATATATTTTTGAAAACTTGACATATGTCTATAAAAATATTAATTTGTTTAAGAAAAATTCTGATGTACCTACATGCTGTAAACACAAGGAATAAAAACAATCTTGTTGTGCATAAGTCTCGTCTCCACAGAATCAGTTATTCTTTCATGGGCCAATGTATACGTTTTTATAATAAACTTCCCGAGCATATTAAAGACTTACCATTTAATAAAAAATGTATTAAGATTAAGTTATATGGTAAGGGTTGTTATTCCAGAATATTTAGAAGACAGAAATGCTTGGAATTAATTGCTCCTCATACCAATCTCTACAAATTATTTGTAAATGTAATAAACTTTTGTAAATTAGATTTATAAGAAAAAAACACAAGCCCGCTCAATTTCTTTAACCGGATCTTCTCAGTGAGTGGCCACGTTCCGATCCGGTGGTAGTTTTTAGAATTATATAGACGTGTTACAATAATCTTTGTATAGATCTACGTAATAAAAGCAATTTTGAATTTAATTTGGAATTTAGTGCCACCGCCTTAGTATTTTCCTACTTCGGGTCCGTTTTTGGTCCGGACCTATCCAGCTGTTAGAAAGAGGCGAATGTAGGTTTAGGGGGTACATATGAACATAGGTTCAACCAATGAGATTGGTGGCAAAGGGTTATGCAGCAACTAGCTGGGTTAGGGATCCGCTACTTGACCTATTCCTGTCGCCATTATAACTCAATGTTCCAGTCTGTAGGATGGCCTATGTAACTGTACAATAAGTTTAACATCCCAACTTTAGGATAGTAATGCACCTACAACATCTATGGTGTTTATTGACTACGGTTATTTCTTATCTTCAGTTAGCATATCAAAACAAAAGCATTTGGTCAGCCAAGATAAAACTATACTAAATTGCACCGCTTTAAAAGTTAAAAACATAAACCATGACTTGATACTATTTTCAAATATGAAACTTGGAATAATTAAATATCTTCACCCCATATCTCTAAAGAGGTAGGCAGAGGCTGAACCCTACCCATGACTAGCCGAACTAAGTCCCCGTTTTCCCCGTGTGGGTCCGGGCTCTTTTGCAGAAAATACCATTTGCCTTCCTGCCAGACAGCTCATAAAAAGGTGAGCATAGGCTTACTGCCACTACTAACTAGGTGTCATAGCTTGCTGTCGACTTGATCCGGTTTTGAGGATATTTTAGCGGGTAAACTCACTTTTGCTCGAGGCCTAACATGCGGACCTCAAGTCGGCAACGCACCATTACCACCTTTGGTGTCTCTAGGCGGCGTGAATTTCTTACCATCATGAAATCCATCTGCTTGTTTGCCTTCCAATATCATAAACAAAAAGTCCTACAATGGAATAGGTGGAAAGACTATCGCCAATCAGGCACATATCCAATCTCGAGAAACATTGTTTGTATTAGAAAATTTAAAAGCAGATTTTCTGTTAGTTGTCCGACCGGATATTGAACATGGGATATCATGAAGTTAATTCCAACGCTGGACCGTTAGACTACAAAGGCGAACATGGGATAAACCTTATTTGGTCTAGTGGTTTGTCTTGAATACGGCTTCACAAAAACTTACTTTTGCTCGACGCCTAACATCCTAGCCTCGGGTTGGCAATGCATCATTACCACCTTTGGTGTCTCTAGGCGGCGAGAATTTCTTACCATCAGGAAATCCGCCTGCTTGTTTGCCTTCCAATATCATAAAAAAAGAAGTCTCGACTTTTTATTTCTGGGCCAGGGATTAAACATAAAACGAAACTGCAATTTTCTTAATAAAAATAATGTTACCTGGGATAAGTGTTCGGTTGGCGATAAGTTTGCCATTAATGTCGTTTTGGGAATCAGTATCTTCGACTAGCCGTAGGTGCCCTGGTTGCACCTCTGTCAACCTCTTCAATACGGATACGGCCGTGAAGTATTATTCCATTTTGTTCCATATCATATTATAATGCCAGCCTCTGTCTAGATTCGAATACGCGTCTCAGAGATGACGGCATAATACATATACGAAAACCAGCCATATAATAAATAGTAGGAGAGCCCGCGTTGCTAAATGTGTAGTAACTACAGCATCATGGAGATCGGTTGGACTTTGTCGATTAAATAATGGAGAGTAAAAATGGTCATGTGAGGTTTTTTTTAAGCGGTGCGTTGAGCGTCTAGAAGCTAAAAGAATAATTACAGTGACTTGATCATAGACTCATCAAATATTCTAGTGTATATTCTTAATAAGTCTCTAGTGACAGAAATATGTCAATCAGATATGACGATGAACATAGATAACATGGATTTTAAAAGTTTCTGAGCTACTTGTTCAAATCGTCAGAAAATTTGAACATCCACTTATTAGCTTGAAATAACCCGTCGTGCTTTAATCTGACATGCACGCGTATAATTAAAAAAAAATAGACAGAGAACCTTATATGCGCACCATATACAGAGATTTGATACAATAATGGAGGTGTTTTACAATAATAAATGGTATAAATAAATAAAATAAATAAATATCTGTCGACAAGTTACACAAATTGAATCTAACCTCAAAGTAAGCAAATTATATGCTTGTGTTGTGGGTGTTAGTCAACGATACCAATACATAGAAATACTTAGAAAATCAGTTCAGCAATTTTTGCGTCAAGTAATAACAAACAAACCTCAAACAGACAAACTTTCACATTTTATAATACTAAAAGGATAGAATAGCCGTAGCCTTTACGGTCACATAAAAAAAAGAAATGAATATGGTTCACTGTGTAGAATGAAAAGACCAGGAATGGAAAAATGTTAACCAAATTCAAAGTTTCAGAATGAACGATGCCATTCAGTGATTGCAAAGTAGCGAAATTAGCCAATAGTAAATTATAACAACTGCATAAAATGTCACAGGATAATAGCACGCAAAGAACAGTATAAAAGTTTCGTACTTGTTCCAAACTAGTAATGACGGTGGCACGAATATTCAATCGCGTCTGGTCTGTTATACTTTATATTTCAATCATTTTTCGCTTATGTAACTGACCTCATCGTTGTTAGATAGGGACCACCACGGAATCATAACATATCTTCCTAAAAAATAACCATCAATATAGGCTCGGTATAAGCTGAGTAATTTCGTCATAGATATACAAAAAACATTTAGAAAAAGACGGGTTGCACTCCGGGAGTGCAGGCAGAAGTGAAAACTTGAATATTAACTTTGTGCATTTTTGATATTTTGGAATGGTTAGGGAATAATTTTGCACGAATCGCTTTAATTATCAATATGAAAGTACTATCATTTATGCACAAATATTATTTTCATATTAATAACCTGCGTTTGGCTTAATAAACTTGACGGCTAGGAGCGTCATCATATCATCTGTTTAACGAACATTGGTCGTCTTCACATAAAGCTTATTTTCAAGATGGTACAAATAGAGCAATGTCTGTTGATATTATACGTATCTGCTATCTGTAACAATGTAAGTAGGTTTATTGCGGCGTATTATCCATTGCAAATCCTATACTTTTCGGAAATATCTAAGCAATACAAAAACAGCAATGAATCTACGTTTTATTTTAGATCTCGCGCCGTCTTATTCGCGCATGCGCCCTGCGTCGTCTTACGATCTGACGATCTGACGCGAGTTTAGTAGTTTTTAACCATTCCAAAAAAAGTGCGCAGCGCCGCTAAAGAAGTTTTCACTTCAAAAACATAATATTCGAATTGAGAGTCTCCTATTATTTTGAAATCTGTAATAATGGATACTTCTCTGTATCTTTGTATATTTAAAAATCGAACTTAAGGTTGTTTATTGTTAAACTAAAGCTAATCAATCAGAATATGTTCTAAATACAAATCTCTTTTATATTTTTATAAACTTTTTTTGCACAAATATTAACAATTATTTCCATTTGAATTTACTTTATAAAATATTTCACACCAAAATCTGATGATTTAGGATCGATAAGAAAAAATATTTTTTAAAAACTTTGAATCGCACGTATTTCCGCGAATAGACCATATTTGTTTCATTTTAATGTTGCCTGAAAGCCGGATCAACTCTTCACCTTATTATAGTCTAAGAGCCGGTGGGAGATCGACCTTCACCGATCTGATAACCAGATGAGACATATGTCTTATCAAATATAATTTATAAACAAATATGCCTATAATTACTTGCCTATCTGAAAGTGCTCATGGCTATTTTTAATCAAATTATGTATGCTTTAAGTATGATATTTTGCAGCAAGTCTATATGACTGATTTTGTTATAAAATAATCTAAAATTTGATAAAACTTCAAATAAGTTAGCAGAACGATGGAGTCACCTATATTAACTTACCTGTTCACATCTGTTGGCCAGGTAGCTATACACAAAAATGAGTAGGCAAGCCTACTGAGGTATATTCTGTGTGTTTAAAACTAAAAGTGAAATAAAATTCATTTGGTTATCAAAAGAATGAAAGTGATGAAAAAATAATCGACTAAAGTTAATTTAAATAAAAATAGCCACGAGCACTTTCAAACAAGCAAGTTATTATAATCATTTTTGTTTATAAATTATATTCGATAAAAAATATGTCTCATCTGGTTATCAGATCGGTGAAGGTCAATCTTCCACGGTCTCCTCTACTATTATTGTTAACTTATTGTTAAATTTACCAATTTCAATATAACGTTTAGCTCAATGTTTTTCAGATTAACCAGAATCGCTTGTTTTATTGTTGTTGTTTAATTTTATCCCAGTCGGGGAAAGGCAAAGGATAAAGAGTAGTAGAAGACTCACAGCCACGTCTTCCGTATTAATAATTCTTTTCCTTGTTATATATTTTCATTTCATGTCTTTCGTATTAATTAATTTTTATACAGTCATTAGTCATTATTTACAAAGTCACGTCAGGTTCTTGAGTAAAGCGGTGGTCACTTTACACAAGCTCACTTTGAGAGATTTGGCGGCAGCGAGGAAATACACTATACACTAATTTCTTCATGATTATATAATTTCTGCACTTTCACTGGACAAAATTAATCTAATTTCCACCTAAATTAACTAATTTCACTCAATACAAACACGAAATTCAATAATTATAAAAAAATTACGACTATCTTCATTCACGACGGCGCCAAAACTCTCACTTGATTTATAAAATTAAATTTATGCACAATACAAATTGCAGCCAGTCTTAGGCAGAGAGTATCGAGTGCCAAATATCATTTCAAAAGTTTATGTTAACAGGGGTTCTAGACTGTTTAAACACTGGTTGTAAACATCCTCCCCAACGGTCCAAGCCTTGTTATGGTGGTGGGAGGTAAGGGAGGGGTGAGCAGCCGTGGTTAAGGTGGGGCTCCGGCGAAACCAATTGGACAAGAACCTGGCGAACTTCGTAGCACGTAAAACTGATGTACTGACAGTATATATCGAATAAATTAAAATCTTGCTTTTCCTATTTTCCTAGCTTTTTCCTTTATGTGGAAATTTTGCTGATGATAGCTAGCAAAAAAAAATATTCATGACCATATTCCCGAAGAGGTAGGCAGAGGCAAAACTAGGGTGCCCACTATGCCTGGTGAGACTAAGTCCCACGATGTGATAGGTGGCAAGCTTATCACCAACCGGCCACATATTCAACCCCAAGCAACGTTTTTTTATTAGGAAATAGGAAAGCCGCATTTTCTCTTTGTAGCCCGACCCGGGAATCGAACCTGGGATCTCAAGCAGTCAAGTCCGACAGCTGGACCGCTAAACCACAGACGTCAAAAGGATAGTTATCAAAAATTGTCCACCCATTCAAGAGCGATGCAATAGCCATGAAAAATTTTAGTAGTATTTCGTTCAGTTAAAGTGCACACGTGAAGTATTCCCGAAGAAATGAGTATATCGTATATTTCCTTGTTGCCGCCCCAACTTATTAAATGAGCTTAAGTACCATATATGTATAAGTTAAATAAATATATAACTTAGTAATTATACATTATAGTTATAGTTATAGTAAGTAATTATAAGTTATATATAAGTAGCTATATATAAGGTATATATAAGTTAAGTAAACTATCTTCTTTACTCATGACATGACTTTTTAAGACAACGGAAATGCCAACGCCAATGCAAAACTCAAATAACTTCAATGATAGAAATAATAGCACATACAAATTTAAGACAAACTCTTTCCTCGATGTTTTTGTCCATTATGACACTCACGATACACACTAAGTATTGATATAACTGAAAACATCACTTTGCATTTTAATATAAACTAGTGGTCGCCCATCGGGAGAAATTCGACCATAATAAATTTTAATATCTTGTTGATAAGAACGCCATATTTATTTCTCAAGACCAACTACTTTATTTACAAACTTTTTATTGGGCCATGTGTGATCTTTTATCATTATCATCAATATATTTGTTTGTGTGTGTCAAATGCATGGTAGTGTGGGTAATGGTTTGTGTATTATATGTTATGTATTATATAAAATATTAGCGTTCTGCACTTCTCCTACACATAAACTATAAGTGTGCCAAATTTTATGCTCCTGCGTCTGCGCAATTATTGTAAAACGGGTCCAAAATTTTGGCATCACGTATTAATATATAGATAACAGATTCAACTCAAACAAAATGGAAAACAGTTGAGCAAACAAGTATAACACCCACAGAACAAAAATTTTAATTTGGAACCATAAAAAAAGCCATTACCAATTCCTTTTGTTACTGAATGTATTCCTAAAAAATGTTTATTTGCTTATTAAAACTAGTTAGCTCTCCGGGACTTTTTTATATATTTATATATCGTGACAATAATTATCATAAATGTCCAGTCTACTGACTATCTCCACCCACAAAATTTGTGCCACATTTTTGGTGTGTTGGAAAAGAAAGACAAACATCTTTCGCATTTACAGTTTTAGAATCGAATAGCTGTCGCGGAAAATTCGTTCCCGTTCAGTTTATATAGGAAAATTAAAATGTTGCTTTCCCTGGTTTCCTCGCAATTTTACCTTTTACTCATCTTTTAAAACTTCTCTGGACTTGAACAAATAATTCAAAACCAAAATTGGCCAAATCGGTTCAGCCGTTCCCAAGTTTTAGCGAGACTAACGAACAGCAACTAATTTTTATATAGATAGAAGAAGAAGGTAGAAGTAGATTATGTTTAAATAAATTTAATTTCGCCATCTATGTTGTTAAGCTCATTAAAATGCTCTATAAAAAAAATGTTAACCATAAACTTCGATCAAACTCAGTTAATAATTTAATACAATGTACAGAATAACCAAAAACACTGTTACCTAACCTTGTTCAAAACATTTTAGCATTTCCTAGTATTACAGGATAGTGATGTCGATATTTCGTATAGCCAACAATCGACCTTTTAAATCGACTGTGTTAATAAATTGGAATTAATCGAGATATTTGTTTGGAATGAATAATGCGCTACTAACTTTGCGGTTTTTACAACTTTACATAATCCTTTATCCAGGTAGCATTTTAGCAATTTGGCGGAGAGCTAGGCTAAATGGATAGTTATTGAAACGGCTAATGGACATGTTTTGTTATACTTCTTGAAGCGCGTTATGAAAAAATTGTGGGACTAAAATTTTCAGATTCATGCGCATCTGTAACACAAAAGTAACATCATAAAGTTGTCTGCTTTAGAAACATTTTTCTACCTCCAAACACGTGTTTCGTTTCATATAAGTGCAATTAATTTATTTATCGTTAGAGATTTCTTCTATTGTTTTATAATGCTATAATCAAATATAACTTCTCATAAGCACACGCACTCATTTTTAAATGAGAAATTGAAATACAAGTACCTATTATTATTATTATTATTATTATTATTATTGTTTAATCTTTATTGTACAATATAAACACTAACATAAAATACAGAACAAAAATATTACAAAAAATGTACAACGGGCGGTCTTATCGCTCAAAGCAATCTCTACCAGACAACCAGGAAAGACAGGAAATCAAATAATTACAAAATAAAATTAAAGGCAAAACAACAACTTTGTACGTAACAAAACTAAAGAGAAAAATAAATGTTAGACATAATGTAAGCAAAACTAAAAGAAATAAAATAAAATGAATCAATACAAAAAAAACACTGACAGGGATGAATAAAAATTCATTTTTAATTACAAAGTAGTATTAATAATATACAAATACACAAACAATTACATAAAAATATACAAACATACATGCATACACAAATACATATATGTATACATAAACATATATAGGCATACATAAACTACATATAATAATACATATCCATGAATGAAATAAATATAAGAAATGCATATTTCTTTGACAACAGCAGTAAGACAGTAACAAATGAATACTATAAATGAAACTGAAAAAAAAAATTAAATAAAGTCCATGTAATAATTTTTAATAACTTTTTTGGAACTCCACAAGGTACACACGAATATTGGTAGGCAGGTCGTTCCACAATTTTACAGCAACTACAGCAAAAGAAGAAACATAAAACTTTGTCTCAAGTAAAAGTAAAAGTATCTCCACACCCATATCCCCGAAGAGGTAGGCATATACCCACGGCTAGCCGAAGACACTAAGTCCCACAATGTGACAGGTGGCAAGCCTATCGCCAACCGGGCACATATCCAATCCTGAGCAACATTTTTTTTATTAGAAAATTGGAAAAACCAAATTTTCTTTTTTTGCCCAACCCGGGATTATACGGGACCTCATGCAGTCTAGTCCAACACCTGAACCGCTAGAGCACAGAGGCGAAAGATAATCGGAGCCTACAGAAACTACGAAAGCTGTAGGCGGCACTGTCGTATGGTCGGAAATATTATGCCTATTGTGCAAGTCCTATTATGTACTACTTTTACTATACTTTTTGCAACTTGCCTGGGGATCCACCTCCTAACTCATGTGTTCAGCCAAATTGACGCAGTCTGTTCCCGTCTGGATGGTGAATTGCCAATAGGTTCGCACATAGCAACCACAGGACAACGATAACCTAATATATATATAGTGTCACAGTTGTCTTTTACCAACAGAAGAGCCGTGGTTTGTTCACATTCTTATTCCATTAATAGTCCTAAATTAAGAAACTAATAACAAATGCAAAGAACCATTTCGAACACGTCAGCTTTCAAAAAAAAAAATGGCGTCACACACATAGAAACGTCAAAGCTACAACACCCCTCGCATACTTTCTGTCAGGGCTAAAAAATAAAAGTTCAATAAAACCATGTCAAAGGTTGTACTTTCTTATGTTGGATATCTCCTAAGAATTTAAATGCGATCAATGTAAAAACGTGTTCAGTCAGTTGTCAAAAGTGTCCATAATGTCAATTATATTGCTAAAGAAATTTTGGTTATTGTAAATATTTTATTACTAAATTGTTTTGCGTGGTAAGTATATTCGCAGGGAAAGAGGATAAGAAATATCTCAATTTCAAAAGAGTGTTTGCAGTAGATTATGAACAGGATCACCACCAATAATTGAACTTGTTTACATTGAACTTAGTATTACTAAACTCGGTTTTTAATATGATCGCTGAAATCAGCCCTTAATCGATTTTGTAAACTGTTAATCGTATTGTTTCTGCAGGTACCTAATAATGGACATCCCTAGAGCCTACTGGACTCGTATTTTATGAATAGGACTCCGATCCAACAGTAAAGGTCAAATGTAAAGCGAACTTATTGTTCAACTTTTATCTTCCATTTCAACGAAAATGTTGAAATGGTATAATTTTATAATTGGACAGAAAATATAGAAACATTATTTATAACAGTGAACATGGTTAATAAATAAAAGCACAGTATATTGAATGGAAGAAAGAACAATTTAAATAATAGTGAAACAATTTAAATAATAATTAAATAATTTAAATAATAGTAAAACAATTTTAATGATAGTGAAACAAATTCATTATTATGAATTCTTGCTTTGCTTCGAAACACCACGTAATTATAGCATTTCATTTATTTGTTTTAGACTTTTGTTTTGTTTATTTATTACTATTCCTGCCGCCATAGCGTCCGTGCTTGCCGTTGTTTTGGTTTTGAGGGTGGAGTAGCTGCTAGACTTTCTTTAGTGGGATGGCCAAAATTCCGGGCGCAAGTTGGCAACCCTTCATGTCTACAGGCGGCGAAAAAACACATTATGATGGGAGCTAAATATGTAATAATGATAAAATTAAATATTACCATTTTTTTTTCAGATAACAACTTCTTTTTCTTGTCATTTTTATTTATTATTTTTATTGTCATATTTTAAACATTTATTCACATTAAATACAAAATTTACGAATTTATTTCAAATTCACTACTGCATAATATACACTGTATATACCATGTGGTGACACATTCGTGGCGAAATCGGTTTTACGTGCGGCTATATTGCTATTATAATATTGTTTCACATCAATAGGAAAGAATGATTTTCTCGTAGTAAATGGTAACGTTAATGTTTACCTAGTCATTGCTAATACTACAAAAAGTTTTTTTATTAAAAAGTGAACAAAACAAACCTACAAATTTTTCATAAACACGCAGTGTGAGTTCAGTATCCTGCATACAATGCGTAGCGATCACTGTCTTAAAAAAATAACGTACAGATTTAGTATATATTATTGCCAGTATAGATGTCTGATTCTGAGCTTAGCTTTATTTCAATTGTTTTATATTTATTGGAAGGTAAAATAGCAGACAAACTGGCTATTAGGTGAACAGCAATACCAAATAGTTTATTTTTTTTATTTTTTTATTTTATGATAATGGAAGGCAAACAAGCAGACGGATTTCCTGATGTTAAGGAATTCACAAGACACTGAAGGTGGTAATGGTGCGTCACCAACCTGAGGCAGGGGTGCTAGGCCCCTAGCGAAAATAAGTTTACCTGCTACCCTCCAAACCGGAACACGTCAACAGCAGGCGTTAGACGTTATGGCGGCAGGAATAGGTAAGGCGGTGGTACCAATCCAGGCGAGTCGCTTCAAAACTCTACCACCTAGTAGGATGTCACGGCGTTGGTGAGGGTAAGCCTATGCTCGTCGTTTTCGAGCTGCCTGACAGGAAGGCAGATGGTCTAGTCTGCAAAGGAGCCCGGACCAACAAATATTTTCTTCATAAATAATAATTATTTATTTAACGTCAGCACAAGATAATTGTAAAATAAATTAAATTTTTGATAAAATTATTTAAAAACATTCCAAAACTCTTGCATAAATGATCGAACAAAAGACGTAACGTGTACAATGAATACGTGAGGAAACATATAGAAAACGAGCCTACGCACGCCTATCACACCACATGGGCTGGTCACACCGAGAGGCTCCACGTCTACAGAGGAAGAGTGTGCGATCCCGTTTTGTTTCCTTCTTAGCTTTAACGAGGTAAACGTCACACGGAACGATGATATCAACAAGAAAGCCCCATGCGCTCTTATAATAATATCCCTGGACAAATTAAACAAATATTATACTTGTATTATGAACGTAAGTCAACAATACTAATACATAAAAATCATTAGATAGAAGTGTATATATAATAAACACCCAGATTCTGAAATACAGTCATCTACTTTTATCACACAAATGACAATCGAACCCTAGCCAAAGTTTGTGGTCGGTGTGTACGCTTACTTGCCCCTCCGAAAAACTTCTGATTTGGCATAAAATTGTACTAAATGCTACCAAAATTGGATATTTTATTTCAAAGTAAGTACTGCAACATACACTATTTTTATAAATAGGTTATTAAATAATAATCTATAAATATGATTTTATTAATCTGTCATATTTTAAAACAAACAAAATTCTCGTATCACATTATTCGTCCCCGTAGTCATCCAAAATTCCAATTGTACCGTAGTCATCCAAAACAGTAGGTCTGAGAATCGGCCAACATCTATTTTTCATACCCCTAAGCGACAAGGGTGACTCATTCCAAATATTTCTACTAAAATCACATTAAAAAGTAGCAGAAACGAAAACGAAACGAACTATGAACAAAAAAATGTAACATTGAAAATTTACATTAAATTAAAAAATATTAAAATATTTTGATCATCAACTTGTCGAACTTTTAAACAAAACTTTGTTACCTAAAATGTGCACGAAATTCAATAATTATGAGAATGTTCTGTCAATATTTCTATGTCAATGATGCAAACAAACTAAGTCGATAAAACTGCAGTCTTCTGGTGCTTAAAGGGGTTCTGATTAGACCCAACGATTACGAAAGTTTCACGTGGTAACCTACTTATTTACAAACTGGACCGATTCATGCCATGATGTACCAACTGCATAAAGTTTATTTCGAGAAAACGACGTCTAAAGTTAGATTTGTAATTACACGTGGTTCTAATATCTTTATTCATTTATTATTATTATCAGTATATGTCTTAGTTATTTAAATTGTCATGGGTTCACCACATGTTTTAGGATCATTATAGAATAATTGTTTTAGACTTAGTCCTTATGTGTGGCTTTTTTGTGTTAAATATATATGTAGGATAGGTTATTTTTGCTGAGTAGTATAGGTATATTCTGATCAGATTGGTTTCAATAACTCTTTCTTTAACAATTTATGGGTTGGTATATTTCGGCATAACTCGGTCCAACTAATTTAAGCTGACCTTATAATGTTAAACTTTGTTTTCTTTGGCCTCGATTTAATTTAAAATGAATATACCGTTTATTAATTTTGCAGTACAAACTGAGACGTAAATAATTTCAAATATAAAAGTAGGTAATTAGCTTTCTAGGAGCTATACTTTTAATTTGCATAATACTTAACGTATTTATAAAACAGACCACTGCCACAACTTTTTCTAAGTGGTATTAAATCATTAATATAATACCTTTTTCTTCAAATCTTATATTATATACACAGTTACTTTGAAAAGACTGGCCAAGTTTGAATATGAGAGGTAAAGGCTTAAATGCCATGGTATAAAATACAATTGCCAAATCGTAATATTTACTTTTATAAATATTTATTTATAAAGAGTCCGCAGAAATGCGTCACTTGTCAAATTTTGTCTTACCGAGTACGAATCATGGTGTCACCAGCATGCGAATGCGACTGCGGTCGGTGGGAACCAGTTTTATGCTCTGTTTACATTATCCTTTATTGTTTAGCGGCGTTGCGCACTTTTTTTGGAATGGGTAAAAACTTCTAAACTCGCGTTAGAACACTTGACCTGGAATTTCGTAAGACGGCGCAGGGCGCTTGCGCGCATATTCGTATTATCATGTTTGTGTACGATAGCGCAATAAATGATTATTGTATTCTACCACATAAATGATAGTACTTTCAGACTGATAATTAAAGCAATTCGTGCAAAATTATTCTCTAACCAAGATCTAACCATATATCCTAAATATCAAAAATGCACAACGTTAACATTCAAGTTTTCACTTCTGCCGGCACTCCCGGAGTGCAACCCGTTTTTGTGATAGTTATTGTCAGGAAAGTGTTCTAATGAAAAAAAAAAACAGGAAAATTGCAGGGAAAATGGGAAAAGCAATGCTTTGATCTCTATAAACTTTTTCTAGCTGTTAATGTAAAAAAACTCCAGATCGGCTAATTATAGATAGATTATGGTGCCGATTCCCTTGGTACAAACTAGTCTAAACTAACCTAAAATTAGATTTAAAGCTGTCTAATCACGTTTGGTATTCTGCTGTACACATCTAAACTAAAATTTTAG
>NJDC01002033.1:20632-38018 GCA_002245475.1 Calephelis virginiensis | reverse complement strand
AATTAATTCTCTTCACTAGTTACTTGGACATTTTTTTACAATACTTTTAATGTCAAATAAAATTTAAATCAAGTGTCTTTAATGTCACACACATTAATGCCTTCACCAACATTGTACATGTAGTACATACAGGTAGCCCCGGCGACGAAGACATATTTTGCTTTTGGTCACCTTTGCGGTTCAGTTGTTGGACTTAACTGCATGAGGTCCCGGTTTCCAACCCCGGGTCGGGTAACAAAAAGAAAATTGGGTTTTTCCAAATTTCTAATAAAATAAATGTTGCTCGGGATAGGATGTGTGCCCGGTTGGCGACAGGCTTGCCACCTATCACATTGTGGGACTTTGTATCATCGGCTAGTCGTGGGTGTCCTGGTTGTGCCTCCGCCTACTTCTTCGGGGATATCGGCGTGAAGAAACTTTTTTCTGCATTTAATATAACGCAGAGCGTCAAGATAGAATGCCGGAATCGGAATGCAACATCAAGTGAAGATTCAGCCATCCACGAGCCAATCTTTGGTCTGGGCATTATAGGTCCAACTTCCTTACATAATGTAGTCTCGGACTAACCACTCTTTTTGCCTTTAAAACTTGGTGGCGTCGTAAAGAATCTTTTTTTTATTTTTGTTAAAACTTCTTTAGTGGCGTTGCGCACTTTTTTTGGATTGGGTAAAAACTTTTAAACTCGCGTTAGGACAAATGACCTGAAAATTCGTAAGATGCCGCTGGGTCGTGTTGTCATGTTTGTGTACGATAGCGCAATAAATGAATATTGTATTCTACCATATAAATGATAGTACTTTCATACTGATAATCAAAGTAATTTGTGCAAAATTATTCCCTAACTATTCCAAAATACATATCAAAAATGAATAAATTTAATATTTAAGTTTTTGATTCAAATTTGACAAAATCGGGTAATTTGATGCAAAACTTCAACTTGACTAATGGCAAATGCTAACGCTTGTGCCAAAATCTAAATAAAAGGAAATGAAAATATTTTCTGTCCTTAATTTAGGCCTATTCGGGAAATTCCATTTTAAGTTATTCATTTCCGAAATCAGTCATTAGGTTATGCCCCACCATAAAGAACCATCTTTGTATTGGCATGTTTTGTATCATAATTTTTAGGCATTAAATTATATATAATAGACGGTAACTTACCTATTCTAGTTATGTATTTTTGTATTACGCAAGGATTTCCGTAAAATTAAAAAAAAAGTTTAATGAATCCCAACAAAGTCGTAATATAGCTAAAGATCATCTCGATCATGCCAGCTTTAAAATAAACAAAAAAAATAAACTTGGATCTTTATCTATATCTATATTATCAACTTTCTTTGAAATCGGTCCTGCTATTCAGCCGTATAAAACATTATAGATAGTGACATAAACAGACGTGCATACAAACTTTTTTCATTTATAATATTAGTTTCGATATTTTATGCTCTTATGAGGAACCTGAGGAAGCCTTGAGGAAGCTTAATAAAGCAATAACATCTCTGTTATTTGATTTCCGTCCTTGATGACAGTAAAAGAAAACAGTTACATTTTTATCTTTACGACAATGGCGAGCAAAAAGCTATGGCGAATGAAATAAATAAGGCGGTGGTACCTGATAGCATAAGTGATTAGTAACTAGAGTAGCAGACTCCACACTATTATCTGGTGATGAAGGCATCACATCCCTATGTCAACAATATTTTATTGGTATTTTATTACGAAATGTATTCACCGTATGAGAATACAAACCGGGCTGGCTGCAATGATTTGTGAAAAATAGCAAAATCAAGAAAACTACATTCCATATAATAATGAATGTACACCAAAGTCGAAAGGAACTGTAAATAAGTATACATAAATACAGTTTTATCCTACTCTCGGGAGCCTGCGTTTTATGACCCACATCCCTTAGTCAAGTCGGCTTATAAAATTTTTGTCTCATTTCGTTAATTGGATGCCATGTGACCGTATAAAATACGAGCCAAGACTTGCACTTTATTATTTTTCAGACACATAGATCCTTTTTATTAAATCATCAAAACGAACTTACCTGTTGAAGTTCTGTTTTACACATGAATTATTTAATGAAGAGTTTTTAATTATTTTTTGTAAATTGCAAGTATGAGAAGTTTTTTAAACTTTTTCTGGTATTTTCAAACAGTTAGAGCTTTGACCCTTCCAAGTAAAAAAATTGTTAATTTCGTAAATATCTGAAGATTTATTATAAACTTATGCTACGAATTACACGGACTAAAAATCACATCGGATAACTATATTGTTTATCTTCTTTGTATAAAAAGAAACGTCAGAAGTGAAAACACACAAAGTACCCTTATCTTTTTTTCAACTACTTCAAATAAGACAACGTTTATGTTTTGGTAACATTTTCTTCTAAACTCGATATAATATAATCAGTAAGAGAATGAGAAAAGTAGAGACTATCTACACCTATAATGAATTTTGTGTATTCAAGATTTTTTTAAAATAAATGCATATTAAAAAAGGCTGCAAAACACTTTTTTAGCATTTTAGCATTTCAGCTGTGGGTACGGAATACCGCCTTAAGCCACGAATCACACTGCATCCAGACAAGTGAACGTAATAAAAAATTCTAGGTACTCTATTTATCCCTCTTACTAAAGGGAAAGGGGGGCAAAAGTCAATAATAAAAAAGTGTTTTAAATACTTTCCTGTAATTTTCTTCAATTCATAAACTTTATAGCTCGGAGCTAGAAAAATAAGATTTGAAAAACATTTAAAAAAGCCAACGAACCGTCGCCAAAATCACTAATATATACAGTTATGACCAGTTTCATTAATCAATAAGATTAATCTTGCACTTTGTTAGAGCCTACTATACTATATACTATTATTATCACTTACTATTACTTTTATATACTGTTACTTTTTTGAGAAATCTACGAGTTTAATTTTGTTCTTTACACGTTTATATTGTAAAACTACTTAGATTACACGACTTTGGTATGATTATCAAAGGTAAGAATTGAATATTGACGCAAATATTACCTACTCCCGAGTTGAGTACTGACTGCCCGTTTACAGAAGATTCACGGCTATTATGGTAATAGCTTACAAAGTTAGCGATTTTACTTCACAGGAGTTTATGAGATAAAAAAAATATAAAATCACAGAAAACCCAAAACAACATTTAAAATTTAAATATCTGGGGAGTCCTTTATTTTTTTTTATGATTTTTTCGAGTATGTCGTTAATGCTTATCCCAACATAAATATTTGGACGGAAAACGCAACTTTAGTGACGTTTACGAAATGAAAAATATTGATGAAATCGCAAAAAACCCGAGTCAATATATAAAATTGAGATATCTCAGAAGCCCTATGTTTTTTCTACTTTGTTTTTTACTTTGTTGATCGCCTCTGTGGTCTAGCGGTCCGGGTGTTGGACTTGACTGCAACAGGTCCCGGGTTCGAATCCCGGGTCGGCCAACAAAAAGAAAATAGGATTTTTCCAATTTTCTAATAAAAAAAAAAGTTGGTTGGGATTGGAATTGTTCCCGGTTGGCGATAGGCTTGCCACCTATCACATTGTGGGACTTAGTATCTTCGGCTAGTCGTGGGTGCCTTAGTTGTACCTCTGCCTACCTCTTCGGGGATATGGGCGTGAAGATACTTTACTTTGTTTTTTTTCCTCGTAGCACTAATAGTTGTGTTAAAGATAAATAAACAAAAATAGATAAAAAGCAAAGATGAATAAACAATGAACTCGCATTCATTTTCTTACATATAAATATAGATTTAATCATCAATTGTTACTAACACGACTTTTTTTTATACATCTTAATATAAATAAATTACGTGTCACGTTGTTTGTCCGCGATGGAATCCTAAACTACTTAACCGATTTCAATCAAATTTGCACACTGTGTGCAGTTTGATCCAATTTGAAAGATAGGATAGCTTACACCTCAATTTCTGAATAAAGAAATTACCATCCGAGCGAAGTCGGAACGGGCAGCTAGTATAGATATACATTATTACGTTCTATTAGTTTGTAACATTAAAATTACCTGATTATATAACATCGGGTGGATCCTCATGTCTCAGTTTCAAGATAACGATATATTTGTACATCCTTGACACATTTTATCCTGTGGGGGACCCACGTCAAAGTCGAGCTAGTTCATTCGGCAGACAGTGTTTGTTAAAACCAATTGTTACTTCATAAAAAGATTTGGTCAGGTATACAAGAGGCCTTTTAACTGTTTTCGAAGCTCTTCAAAATGGGACAAAAAAGTAAATTAAAATTGTTTTTACGTCTCCTCTATTAAGTCTTATTAGAAAAACCTTAGTGACGAGAAGGCCTTTGATATTAGAGACATGAGCGAGCCTCTACAAAGATTTTTACCCCATTGAAAGTCATTTGAGAAAACATAGCAAAATAAGTAAGCGGCTCTTTTGTAACTTTACTATGAGTATTTATATATTTTTTATGATATTGGAAGGCAGACAAGCAGACGGATTTTCTGATGGTAATAAATTCACGAAGCCTAAAGACACCAAAGATGGTAATTGTGCGTTGCCAAACTGAGGCCTGGATGTTAAGCCTCGGGAAAATTTAAGTTTACCGGCTACTTTACTCTCCGAACCGGAATACGTCAACGGCAAGCGCTGACGTTATGGCCCCTGGAATAGGTAAGGCAGTGGTACCAATCCGGGCGAGTCGCTGCGAAACTCTACCACCTAGTCAGAAGTCAAAGTGTTAGTGAAAGTAAGCCTATGCTCGCCTTTTACGAGCTGCCTGGCAGGAAGGCAGATGGTCTATTCTGCTATGGGGCCCGGACCAACACGGGGAACTAAAGATTACTCTCCGTAATTTATGTATCGATATCTACATCACTTTTGGTCTAAACATTTAGTTCTCTTAGTTACCATTAGAGGCGCTGTTCAAAGTTTTGGTACTTACGATTTACGTAGATACTAGAAAGTTTAATACCGTAAACTCGTGGTAAGAGTTGCTAGTATAAATCCACCGACGTCTATAATCATGATAGATGATAACTCAAGATAGAAGGTAATCCATGATTTATAAAACCAAAGAAAAGGGTATACTTGGCTCAACGGTTGGTACATTCAAACTTCTTCAGAATAGTTTCACTCCAAAATATAGTAAAAATTATTTCATAAAACATTTATAGTTCACGACTACGTTAAGCTCGTCACTTTGAGCTCGACTCCACCAGACGAATTCACAAGTTATAGTTCAAGTTCAAGTTATAGTCACTTCATGTATCTAAAAATGTCTCACTTTCTTTTGAACGGTCTTTAAAGGAAACTGACCACAAACTTCAGTATATTTACTTACGAGGAGTATTTCGTGTTTCAAATTTGAAGAAATATTTGAAAATATTGTATACTTATGACTAAGAAAACAATGCTTTTTTTTTAAAATATTTATAGTCTATCCCATCATCCTTAAAAGGGTTACTCAGTTTTCGTGTCTTCCTTGTACTCGTTTATAATCTGGTATTACCAAGATTCATCCTCCTTTTTACCCTCATTATCATTTTGGCGTCAACTTAATTAGATCCTCACGTTTTAGAGTGGCAATCCAAATCAAGACCACATGACAGTTCCACCTTAGACGGATTCATGCTGACTAAAAAATCTTGGGCTTTATTGTTTTTTTTATTTGTTTTTTGTTTTTTTTTTTATTTTATTTTTCAGAAAAACCTTCTGATAGTAATAGACATAACAAAAAAAGATTTAGCGACATTGTGCCATCCTTTCAGGCGTGATGACTTTAATGCAACAATTAGATAATCAGGTAAGGGCCACTTGCACCTTCCCGGGTTACATTTCTTATTGAGTTAAACTGTCAAATAAAACGTGATTTAAGCATGGTTAGACGCTAACTCAGTGTTAAATAACCCAGGAACGTGCAAGTGGCCCTAATAGAGATTCAGTTTTATTTAAATTGGTTACATATTATGTAGTCCCCCTTGTTGGTCCGGGCTTCTCTGCAGAGTAGACCATCTGCTTTTCTGCCAGGTAGTTCTTAAAAGGCGAGCATAGGTCTACTGTCATTAACTCCGTGACATCTGACTAGGTGGTAAAGTTTCGCAGCGACTCGCTTAGATTGGTACTCTATTCTTCTATACTGTCTATTCCTGTCGCCATAACGTCAGTGCTTGCCGTTGACGTGATCCGTTTCGGAGATTAAGGTAGTCAGTAAACTTACTTTTGCTCGTGGCCTAACATCCTGGCCTCAGGTTGTCATCGCACTCTTACCACGTTTGGTGTCTCTGAGCAGCGTGAATGTCTTACCACCAGGAAATCCGTCTGCTTGTTTGCCTCCCAATATCATAAACTAAATAAAAAAAATAAGTACTACATTTCCTGACATTTTTATCAATAACTAGCTCTCACTCTGCATGTGCAGATAATAGCGTGATACAGTCTGTAATCAACATAAAACCTAGCATACAACGATTTCAAATTTAAATTTCGAAGGTCGACAAACATATAACCTCGTCAGGTTTATTACATTACAAAATTAAAAAGTATCTTGATTAAAACAGTCAATGAATTGTTGGTTCTCATTAATTTTAAAGGAAATAAAAACTACAGTTTATATGACGCAATGCGGTACGCGCTATATAAGCAATCAACCGACTACCACATGGGGTTCACTTTTTATAATTTTCTATTTTAGTTGCATTATTAAAAGCTTTTTAGTTTGTTTAAAAATAGGTTGGTGTAATTTTGTCAATTGTATCGTACTACATGTTTTAATAAAGTTAAGTAAAAGTAAAGTATCTGCACTCCTATATCCCCGAACAGGTAGGCAGCGGCACAACTAGGACACCCACGACTAGCCGAAGACACTAAGTCCCACAATGAGATAGGTTGCAAGCCTATCGCCAGCCGGGTACACATCCAATCCCGAGCAACGTTTTTCTTATTATTAAAAAATTGGAAAAACCCAATTTTCTTTTTGTTGGCCGACCCGGGAATCGAACCCGGGACCTCATGCAGTCAAGTCCAACAACTGCACCACTAGACCATATAGGTGATTTTCACATGTTTTAATTATGTTGTAAATTTACAGTGTGATCAGGGGTTCAATGCATATAATTAATTATACGTGTACTTTAGATAACATCATTATAATATTAGTACGTGAAGTAAAAACGTTGGACCTCTTCTTACGAAAATTGTGGGAACGGAGGAGTATTAAATTTGACATACTTATAGTTTATGTGTAGAAGTCCAGAATGCTAATATTTTTCAATTATAATGCTTATAAAGTGTTTAAAATCAAAGAAATAAAACATTACACATACTATCATACATTTGACGTACAAACAAAGATATTGATAATGATAAAAGATAACAGATGGTGCTCAAACTGTATTCATAATGTATGAAAACAAAGTGGTTGGTCTTGATAAATGAAGATGGCGTTCTAATCGCAAAGATAATTGACAATGGATCCTTAACAATTTTAAAAAATATATTATATTTTAAGGATATTTTTTTTGTGAGTTTTGGCGCAATCGAGTGAAGTGAGTGGTCGAAGTTTTTTCATAATTATTACATTTTGTGTTTATAATGAGTGAAATTAGTCAATTTTGGTGGCATTTCGTACAATTTTGTTTATTGAAAGTGCATAAATGAAAAATAATCATAAAGAAATTAGCGTATCGTGTATTTCCTCCTTGCCGCCGAATCTCACTATCATATAGTGAGTGCTAGCTTGAGTAATGAGGCCGCCTCTTTACCCAAGAACCTGACATGATTAATTAACGACTTATGACAGTAATTGTAATTGAATTCGATTTTGTTAAATTCGATGCAAATTGATACAAACTTCTACTTGACTAATGGTAAAATGCTAACGCGAACGCCAAAACCTGAAGAAAGAAAGAAAATATTTTTTTACTTATGGTGACGACCTCATCAATGAAGTTTCTTACAATTACTAATTCCATAATTGGCCGATTAATTGCGTAACGAACATTCACAAAAATAAAATCGAATTTGTGACTTGCTTCTTTTTTGGAGTCGGACACTAACTACATTAATATCTTACACTAGATAATAACTATATTATATTTATAATTACTACTGGTCACCCATTGGTCGAAATTCGACCATAATAAATTTTATGTCTTGTTGATAGGAACGCCATCTTTATTTCTCAAGACCAACTACTTTATTTCCAAATTTTTTAGTGCGCCACTGTGATTTTTTTATCGTTATCATCAATATATTTGTTTGTGTGTGTCAAATGCGTGGTAGTGTGGGTAGTGTTTTATTTATCGATTTGATGTACTTTGTAAGCATTATAATTGAAAAATATTAGAGTTCTGCACTTCTCCTACACATAAACTATAAAAGTGCAAAATTTTATGCTCCTGTGTAAGCTCAAATTTCGTAAAAATGGGTCCAAAGTTTTGCCATCACGTGTTAATAATTATCTTCTTCACACCCATATCCACGAAGAGGTAGGCAGAGGCATAACCATGGCACCCACGACTAATCGAAGATACTAAGTCCCACAATGTGATAGCTGGCAAGCCTATCGCCATATCCAATCCCGAGCAACGTTTTTTTATTAGAAAATTGGTAAAATCCAATTTCCTTTTTGTTGCCAGACCCGGGATTCGAACCCAGGACCTCATTCAATTGAGTCCAACAACTGAACCGCTAGACCATAGAGGCGACGTATTAATATTTAGTTTATACGCGATTTACGTGAATTATTCGTGGCTAACCTAAGAATACTTCCTATTTTAGGAGTGGTACATTATCATGCGTTGGTTTATGCATCAATGTTTTAGTAACGTTGTTTAACACCTAAAACATGAACATATAAATTACTTTGGGCTCAGATTAATTTGCGTAATTTGTCCAGCGATTTTCATCTATCTGTAGTATTGAAATTGAATGTGGATTTATGCAGTAAACATTAAAATTGTAGTCCTGTTACATTATATGCAAAACGTTTTTTTCCCAGTTTCATATTGGCTACATTAATAACGTTTTATTATATACTTTCTAACCTGATTTTAAACAAGAATTCCGTGTAATCTCTTACCTTCAAATAAAGTAAATTTAATTCAAACCCGATCACTTAATTGAAATTAGATGCACCAACGTCTAGAATTTATTGTTTTATGTTTAAACTATAAATATGAACTCTCACAGCCTAACTCTAGCACCATTTCAAAAATCGCTGACTCTGAAGCTAGCTGAAGCTATTACTATAAAAGCTTCTATAAACGGGCAGTCAGTACTCAACTCGGAAGAGAGTAATAATTGCGTCAATATTCAATTCTCACATTTAATAATTATACCAAAGACGTGTAATTTAAGTAGTTTTACAATACAAACGTGTAAAGAACAAAATTAAACTCATAGATTTCTCAAAAAAGTAACAGTATATAAAAGTAATAGTAAGTGATAGTAATAGTATCTTGTATAGTAGGCTCTAACAGAGTGCAAGATTAATCTGATAGATTAATTAAACTAGTCATAACTGTATAAATTAGTGATTTTGACGACGGTTCGTTGGCTTTTTTAAATGTTTTTCAATTCGTAATTTCCTAGCTCCGAGCTATAAAATTTATGACTTGAAGAAAATTACAGGAAAGTATTTAAAACACTTTTTTATTTTAAATTTATTTTATGATATTGGAAGGCAAACAAGCAGACGGATTTCCTGGTGGTAAGAAATTCATGCCGCTTAAAGACACCAAAGGTCATAATGGCCCATTGGAAACCTAAAGCCGGGAAGTTAGGCCACGATCAAAAGTAAGTTTACCAGCTACCTCAACCTCCGAAACAGAACACGTCAACGGCAAGCACTATTGTTATGTTGGCAGGAATAGGTAAGCTAGTCGCAATCTGGGCTAGTCGCTGCGAAACTTTACCACCTAGTCAGATGTCACGGTGTTAATGACGGTAATCCTATGCTCGGCTTTAACAAGCTACTTGGCAGAAAGTGAGATGGTCTATTTTTTTTATGATATTGGAAGGCAAACAAGCAGACGGATTTCCTGATAGTATGAAATTCATGTAGCCTAGAGACACCAAAGGTGGTAATGGTGCGTTGCCAACCTGAAGGCGGGATGTTAGGCCTCGAGCAAAAGTTAGTTTACCGGCTACCTTACCCTCCAAACCGGAACACGTCATGACGTTATGGCGACAGGAATAGGTAAGGCGGTGGTACCAATCCGGGCGAGTCGCTACAAAACTCTACCACCTAGTAGTATGTCACGGTCTTACTGACGGTAAGCCTATGATCGCCTTTTACGAGCTGCCTGGCAGGAAGGCAGATGGTCTATTCTGCAAAGGAACCCGGACCTACACGGGGGAATATTTTGCAAAGAAGCCCGGACCAACAAAGGGGAATACGTAACATGTAACTAATTTAAATAAAACTGAATCTCTATTAGGGCCAGTTTCACGCTCCTGTGTTATTTAACACTGAGTTTGCGTCTAACCATGCTTAAATCACCTTTTATTTGACAGTTTAACTCAATAAGAAATGTAACCCGGGAAGGTGCAAGTGGCCCTTACCTGATTATCTAATTGTTGCATTAAAGTCATCACGCCTGAAAAGATGGCAAAATGTTGCTAAATCTTTTTTTGTTATGTATATTACTGTCAGAAGGTTTTTATGAAAAAAAAAAACAAATTTCTATATAGCATGCAGGCATGTTAAAAAAATAAAGCCCAAGATTTTTTTGTCAGCATGAAGCCTCCTAAGGTGGTACTGTCATGTGGTCTTAGCCCCAAAAAATCTCTAGACTCTTATAAAAAAGATCGACATAAGAAATACAACGCAAATGTGAAACAACTCATGTATGCGAGTGAAATAAATAACAGGGATAACAAATTCCTACCCTAAAACGTGAGGATTCACTTAGGTTCACTTAAGTTGACGCCTAAATGATAATGAGGAGAAAAAGGGGGATTAATCTTGGTAATACCAGATTATATACGACTAAAAGGAAGACTCGAAAACTGAGTAACCCTTTTAAGGATGATGAGATAGATCATTGGTATGCAACTATAAATATTTAAAAAAAGCATTATTTTCTTAGTCATAAGTATACAATATTTTCAAATATTTCTTCAAATTTGAAACACGAAATACTCCTCGTAAGTAAATATACTGAAGTTTCTGGTAGTTTCCTTTAAAGACCGTTCAAAAGAAAGTTCATTTAAAAAAGTTCATTTTAAGATACATGAAGTGACTATAATTTGAACTTGAACTATAACTTGTGAATTCGTCTGGTGGAGTCGAGTTCAAAGTGACGAGCTTAACGTAGTCGTGAACTATAAATGTTTTATGAAATAATTTTTACTATGTTTTGGAGTGAAACTATTCTGAAGAAGCTTAAATGTACGAACCGTTGAGCCAAGTATACCCTTTTCTTTGGTTTTACAAATCATGGATTACCTTCTATCTTGAGTTATCATCTATCATGATTATAGACGTCGGTGGATTTATACCATCAACTCTTATCAAGATTTTACGGTGTTAAACTCGCTAGTATCTACCTAAATCATTGGTAACATAACTTTGAACAGCGCCTCTAATGGTAACTAAGAGAACTAAATGTTTAGACCAAAAGCGATGTAGATATCGATACATAAATTACGGAGAGTAATCTTTAGTTCCCCGTGTTGGTCCGAGCTCAATAGCAGAATAGACCATATGCCTTCCTGACAGGCAGGTCGTAAAAGGCGAGCATAGGCTTACTTTCACCAGCACTGTGACTTCTGACTAGGTGGTACAGTTTCACAGCGACTCGCCCGGATTGGTACCACTGCCTTACCTATTCCAGCTGCCATAACGTCAGCGCTTGCCGTTGACGTATTCCGTTTCGGAGGGTAAGGTAGCCGGTAAACTTAAATTTTCTCGAAGCTTAACATCCAGGCCTCAGTTTGGCAACGCACAATTACCATCTTTGGTGTCTTTAGGCGGCGTGAATTTCTTACCATCAGAAAATCCGTCTGCTTGTTTGCCTTCCAATATCATAAAAAATATATAAATACTCATGGTAAAGTTACAAAAGAGCCGCTTACTTATTTTGCTATGTTTTCTCAAATGACTTTCAATGTGGTAAAAATCTTTGTAGAGGCTCGCTCATGTCTCTAACATCAAAGATCTTCTCGTCACTACAGTCTTTGCAATAAGACTTAATAGAGGAGACGTAAAAACAAATTCAATTTACGTTTTTGTCCCATTTTGAAGAGCTTTGAAAACAGTTAAAAGGCCTCTTGTATACCTGACCAAATCTTTTTATGAAGTAACAATTGGTTTTAACAAACACTGTCTGCCAAATGAACTAGCTCGACTTTGACGCGGGTCCCCCACAGGATAAAATGTGTCAAGGATGTACAAATATATCGTTATCTTGAAACTGAGAAATGAGGATCCACCCGATGTTATATAATCAGGTAATTTTAATGTTACAAACTAATAGAACGTAATAATCTATATCTATACTAGCTGCCCGTTCCGACTTCGCTCGGATGGTAATTTCTTTAATCATAAATTGAGGTGTAAGCTATCCTATCTTGCAAATTGGATCAAACTGCACACAGTGTTCAAATTTGATTGAAATCGGTTAAGTAGTTTAGGATTCCATCGCGGACAAACATCGTGACACGTAATTTATATATATTAAGATGTATAAAAGAAAGTCGTGTTAGTAACAATTGACGATTAAGTCTACATTTATATGTAAGAAAATGAATACGAGTTCATTTTTTATTCATCTTTGCTTTTTATCTATTTTTGTTTATTTATCTTTAACACAACCATTACTGCTTCGAGGAAAAAACAAAGTAGAAAAAACACAGGGCTTCTGAGATATCTTAATTTTATATGTTAGCTCGGGTTTGTTTGAGATTTCATTAATATTTTTCATTTAGTAAACGTCACTAAAGTCGCGATTTCCGTCCAAATATTGATGTTGGGACAAGCATTAACTACATACTCGAAAAAATCATAAAAAAATAAAGGACTCCTAAGATAATTAAATTTTAAATATTAGTTTGGGTTTTCTGTGATTTTATATTTTTTATGACATAAACTCCTCTGAAGTAGTAGTAAGCATAGCGTTTAGTGGAACCTACTAAAAGATCACTGTAAAAAACACAGGATTTTTGAGATATCTCAATTTTATATGTTATTCAGATTTTTGTATGTATTTTTTCTAATTCTGTATTTAAGACATTAGGTATCAATTATTTTTTTTAATTATTGGCACCTAATAATAATCTCACAATGAAATAAGGTTAAAACTTACTTATTACGAATACTGTTTTTGTATGTTAATATCTAATATAGTACTTAATAACAATAGCATAACATGAAAATAAGGTTTTATTTTATATAATATATTGTTCTTAATTCTTACTTTTGATGATTTTTTATCTGCCCTACATTGCTCTACATAGAATTAAATGATAAACCTTAAATATAAAAGGCTCCATCACACTAGTAATAATAATCAAATAAAAAAAATATTTGATAGAATAGCATTGCCCGTACCCAATCTGTATTTGACATCTGTAATTGTTTTTCACAAAGCATGTTGTGTACACAAAGGAGTACGAGTAAAAGAGTATACTTTTCAAGTGAAAATGGTATTTCCCATGTTGTTCTGGGCTACTTTGCAGAATAGATCATCTACTTTCCTGCCAGACAGCTCCTAAAAGGCGAGCATAGGCTTACCGTCACTAGCACCACGACATCTGACTAGGTTTTAGAGTTTCACAGCGACTCGCCTGGATTGGTACCACCGCCTTACTTATTCCTGCCGCCATAACGTTAGCCTAACATCCTGGCCTCAGTTTGGCAACGCACTTTTATCGCCTTCGGTGTCTTTAGGCGGCGTGAATTTGTTACCATCAGGAAATCCTTCTGCTTGTTTACCTTACAATATTACTAAAAAAAACTATTTATAAAAGTAATCCATATACCTAGTCGTTTCACTATTTTTATAATGAGCGTGAACAGAAAAACACTATTAGTTTTGGTTTGAGAAACGTCCTAGCTAATATTTAATTAAATACGAAGGTTTTAGCTCAATAAATTCTAGATGTGGTCCACTGTTTACTCTTTATACTAATATTTACTCTTTATATTTTGACTTCATGGGGTCCGATTCTAGTAACAACAATAAAATGAGTTTTTCTTTAAATTTTCTAATAAAAATACAATACAATACAATCACTCTTTATTGTCCACCAAATACAGAGAAATTACAAATACATCAAAAGAACTTAAACTAAGAAAATACTCGAAGGCAGCCTTATCGCCAAGTCAGCGATCTCTTCCAGGCAACCCAAAAGTATGGAACAAGATTTAGCGAGATACTGTACAATGGTACTCTTAAAAAATATAAATACGCATTTAACACTAGACGTCATAAATCATCCTAAAAGCAGAAGCTTGTTTTAATTATAGATATTTGTATTGAAAACAAACAAGTCAAATGCAAAACTAAATTACTGTGAATGCAGAAAGTGACGCTTTAACATACATTAGAAAATATTAATATTCGGAACTCTCCAGATATCTACGAAGAGAGGATTCCAAAGCCTCACTGTTTGCAAGGTAAAGAAAACGGCTGTAATAACAATTGCTTCCAGGGGGAACTTGAAGAGTATAACAATTATCACTGGATCTGCGGAATTTCACCTCACTTTTACAAACCTTAAATCTCTTCTTAAATAAAAAGGCGCAAATGCATCAAAAATAATGGAGCTCAAAAGGGTGAGAATATGGCAGTTCCGGCGAATGTTGATAGGCAGCCAATTGAGATTAGCATAAAATTCGAAAACTTGATCATATGTACGTAATGAAAATATGAATCTAATACAGAGATTTGAAGACGTTCGAGTTTATTTATTTGCTCAACAATGAAATTTCGCAGCTGGCGTCAGCATAATCTAAGATTGAAAATAGTAAGGAATCAGGAAGCATAATCTTGGTAGGAATTGAAAGCAAAAAGCAAAGACGCTTCAACGGATTCTAAGCACATAAAATTTTCCTATTGACCTCCTGTAGTTGCCTAGTCCAAGAGAGAGTATTGTCGATAAAAATACCTAGATTCTTAACAGAGTAACTATTTGGGATAAAGAAATTATTTAATCAGGGGGTAAGCTAGACCAATTTATTTTATTAATAAGTCAGGGTCAATTAAGTTTAAGACTGAAAGATTTACTCCACTTTTCGACTACGTTGCCCGGGATTAGATATGTGCTAGGTTGGTGGTAGGCTTGCAAAACTTTTTTTTTATGATATTGGAAGGCAAACAAGCAGACGGATTTCCTAATGGTAAAAAAATCACGCCGCCTAGAGACATCAAAGGTGGTAATGGTGCGTTGCCAACCTGAGGCCGAATATGACCACGAGCAAATGCAAGTTTACCGGCTACCATACCCTTCAAACTGGAACACGTCAATGGCAAGCACTGACGTTATATTGGCAGGAGTAGGTAAGGTGGTGGTACCAATTCGGGCAAGTCGCTGCGAAACTCTACCACCTAGTCAGATATCACGTCGTTAGTCCTAAGTCACGATAAGCCTATGCTCGCCTCTTACGAGCTGCCTGGCAGGAAGGCAGATGGTCTATTCTACAAAGGAGCCCGGACCAACACGTGTATATTGTTGACTATTGTTAAACTTTATTGTATTTGGGTATCTTATGGCACCTCTTCACATTACGGGCATGATCCTACGCTAAGGCAACAAATTCAACAACCGATTACATTGATCCACTATTTTCGCATCTTGAATAGAAAAAACATCCAAAAAATGTTTGGGTTTCAAAAGCATCCTAGTTGATTATTTATTTTGAAATAACTAAAGCAGCTATTTATCAATTCAAAACATAGAATTAAATTTCGCGAAATGTTCAGACATTTTCAAATAGCACATCGAATGTGAAAGTTCAATGCATAATATGAACACCCACGATGCCTTTTCATCAGTCATGGATTCATAGAAACTAATGAAGCATAATTTGCATACATGTTTCAGTAAATTAATCCACTATAATAAATTAATAAATGAACTGTGGATGAATATATTATTGGAAAGCATTGCAGTCTAACAACATGTAGTTATATTGGACAACGGCAATGTAGGCCACATCACCTTTTGGTTGTAATCTAGTTATTTATGTTATTGGACTTGTAATTTGCATCCATTCAGTAAATTCATCCAATATAATAAATTAATGAATGAGTTGTGGATGGAATTTAGAATTGGAATGTGGTATAAACACTAAAATAAAAAATCTATAACCCCCAAAAAATCTAAAACAAAGACGGGTTGCAATCCAGGAGTGCTGGCAAAAGTGAAAACTTGAATATTAACGTTGTGCATTTTTGATAGTTTGGAATGGTTAGGGAATAATTTTGCACGAATTGCTTTAATTATCAGTATGAAAGTACTATCATTTATGTGGTGTAATACAATACTCTTGTGCTTAATCGGACATTTTTGGATTTGCACTGTAATCGTACAATCCGTAAAATGTACTAGCACACCATATTAGTACCTACCTATTAGTACTCTATGCTAAACCATGAAACTTCAGTATGCTACCTACCTACTAATGCGGCCACTTCATAATTTACCTCGGCCAGTTAAAAAAGTTTTACTTATGAGATAAAATATGATAAAAAATATAATTTTTCAAACTTATACATAATTCAATTCAATATAATATACTCGTAATACGTGTATGTCGATTTTTATTCTACTATAATTTCATTACTACTTACAACTTTTTTGAAAACAGCTAAACTTTTTTACAATGTTGTACTGTAATTTCTACTAACGTATTTCTATTATTCTCCTTTGAGGAGTTTTCTGAGCATGATGTCAAAAAAATATTTTGTCTATATCCTCTAATGCCGTCGGTTGTGATGAGGTTGGTCGGAATATGATTATTCCTATACTTGATATTATTTGTCCAATTCTAACTCATATTCTCACCAATCAATCACCACTGAAGCTTTTCCCACGTCCTGGAACAACGCCAAAATTATTCCGCTTCCTAAGAAATCAAATCCTGTTGCTCCATCTGACTATCGACCAATTTCTATTCTACCATTCCTGTCTAAGGTTTTGGAACAGTTAGTTCACCATCAATTTTCTTCCTTCCTTAACTACCAACATTTATTGAATGATCTTCAGTCCGGTTTCCGCCCAGGGCACAGCACGACCACTGCACTAGCAAAGATTACGGATGACATTCGTTTCGCTATGGACAACAAGATGTTAACAGTGCTAACTTTACTTGATTTTAGTAATGCCTTCAACTCTATGGATCACGACGTGCTATTGGCGGTATTGGAAAGTTTCAATAT
>NJDC01002033.1:5989-18746 GCA_002245475.1 Calephelis virginiensis | reverse complement strand
CCTACCATTCCTGTCTAAGGTTTTGGAACGGTTAGTTCACCATCAATTTTCTTCCTTCCTTAACTACCAACATTTACTGAATGATCTTCAGTCCGGTTTCCGCCCAGGGCACAGCACGACCACTGCACTAGCAAAGATTACGGATGACATTCGTTTCGCTATGGACAACGAGATGTTAACAGTGCTAACTTTACTTGATTTTAGTAATGCCTTCAACCCTGTGGATCACAACGTGCTATTGGCGATATTGGAAAGTTTAAATATATCTCCTGCTTCTGTTAACTGGTTTCATAGTTATCTACAGGAACCGAGGCAATTTGTTCAAGCGGGCGAAGCTATGTCATCGTGGTCCATTCTCACTAGCGGTGTGCCTCAGGGAGGAGTTTTGTCCCCTCTCTTTTCATTAATTCTGTAACTCAGTCCTTATTTTCCATCTTTATGTAGATGATTTTCAAATCTACACGCACTCTCCTCTCTCAGAACTTCACAACGCCATTACCCTTATTAATAGTGATCTGGTCAGTATCGAAAAGTGGAGTAAATCTTTCGGTCTTGAACTTAATCAAATCAAGACTCAGGTTATTATTATTGGTAGCCCCGGCCTTATTAATAAGATAAATTGGTCTAGTGTACCCCCTGTTAAATTAAATAATGTTATTATCCCATATAGTAATTACGTTAAGAATCTAGGTGTTTTTATCGTTAATAATCTTTCTTGGACTAAGAAACTACAGGAGGTCAGTAGGAAAATATTTTGTGCTTGGAATTCGTTGAAATGTCTTCGCTTTTTGCTCCCGATTCCTACCAAGATTATGCTTGCTAATTCCCTGCTACTTTCAATCTTAGATTATGCTGATGCTAGCTATGTAAATCTTACTGTTTAGCATATAAATAAACTCGAGCATCTTCAAAATCTTTGTATTTGATTCATATTTTCATTGCGTTAATATGATCACGTTTCCGAGTTTCGTGCTAGGCTCAAGTGGTTGCCTATTAACATTCGCCGGAACTGTCATATTCTGTCTCTTCTGTACTCTATTTCTTGATCCATTAGCGCCTATTTATTTAAAGGAGATATTTAAGTTCTGTTACAGTGAGGTAAAATTCCTCAGGTCCAACGATAATTATACTCTTCAAGTTCCCTCTCGTAACACTTGTTACTATAGCCGTTCTTTTACCTCGCAAGCAGTGAGGCTTTGGAATTCTCTTCCCGTAGATATCAGGAGAGCTCCAAATATTAATATTTTTAAAAGCATGTTAAAGCGTCACTTTCTACGTTCGCTGTGATTAATACTTTTATTGCTTGTTCTAAATTCTAATACCTATAATTAAAACAGGCTTCTGCTTTTAGGATGATTTATTGTGTATATTAGTAGAAGCATTTTTACATTTTTAAGAGCACCATTACACAATATTCTGCTAAATCCTGTTCCTTACTTAAAGGTTGCCTGGAAGAGATCGCTGACTTGGCGATAAGGCCGCCTTTGTGTATCTTATAATTTAAGCTTTATTTGATGTATTTGTAATTTCTCTGTATTTAGTGCACAATAAAGAATTATTGTATTGTATTGTAACAGAGAAACTATTACATACCTACAAGTCGCAAACAAATTAAAAGATGTTTTACTAAACTAATATCTATTTTATCTACCACAAACTGCAAAACATTCAAAGCAAGAAACAGTTTACACTTTACAGTACAATCATTTAACACTGCAGATCAACGCGAGGGGCCGACCCGCAGTAGTTTAGGTGATTGTTTTATACTCACTCGTACTGGTATTATCCATTGCGAATCCTATTCTGTTCTGAAACATATAAGCAATACAAAAACAGCAATGAATCTACGTTTTATTTTAGATCTCGCTTAGGCGACCTGCGCCGTCTTATTCGCGCATGCTCAGTGCGCCGTCTTACGTTCTGACGATCTGACGCGAGTTTAGAAGTTTTTCTCAATCCAAAAAACAGTGC
The DNA here is from genome assembly GCA_002245475.1 of Calephelis virginiensis. Lineage (NCBI taxonomy): Eukaryota > Metazoa > Arthropoda > Insecta > Lepidoptera > Riodinidae > Calephelis > Calephelis virginiensis. Next base: position 16,775 of record NJDC01002033.1, on the reverse strand, counting down.
GCAACGCCCCTAAACAAGTTTTTTACTTTAAAAATATTCATCGAAATCCGTCAATCCGTTTAAAAGTTATGACAGACACAACCATACATACGGGCACGTCGAACTTAAAACATCCTTTTTTCAGTCAGGGGTTAAAATGAGGTATTCAAATTGTTCCGCAGGTATGACCTTATCACCAACTGATTTATTAATCTAAATTTAAGGAACTGTTACCGTGCTGGGTATGTTAGCCCCATCTTATGCAAATTTTTAATAAATTAAAACTAACTTATCCTACTTGACAACTAAACATTAAATATCTTTTATAAATCAGCTGCGGCTCCACTATTTGGCTGAATAGAATATATATAAAAGTTCTTATATTCAATAATTCAAAATTCAAGAATTCAAATTCCTGGACAAGTTACACAAATTGAATCTAACCCCAAAGTAAGCAAATTATATGCTTCTGTTATGGGTGTTAGTCAACGATTCTAATACGTTATATATATAATACGATAACAATACTTAAATAGACCCAGACCCGGAAATGCATACATTAATCATCACACAAGTGCCTGCCCCATCGGGAATTGAACCAGAGCCTCGCGGTTGATCGTTGTCATTAAGCGTGTACGCTAGCCACTCAACCAACGAGCCGGTTAATAATATTATGAAATTCTTTATAAAGTTCAATTCCATGTTCCTTCGATCATGATTTCTGACACATTCCATCGAAAACTGTTCCACATCACCCACAATGTTACTTTACAATTTGGCGTACTTATTTTTTTAATGAGATATGCAAATCACGCGGATTGTGTCCATAACGCAAACGATGAACTTTAACAGTTTTATTCCTGGATATATTTTTATTTTAAAACCAAGGTATTCGAGTAGGATTGTTTTGTACCACATCCTTTTTCTTTACTGCGTTTATCATATTTTATTTTTATAGTAATGGAAGGCAAACAAGCAGACGGATTTCCTGATGGTAAGAAATTTACTCCGCCTAGAGACACCAAACGTGGTAATGGTTCGTTGCCAACCTGAGGCCGGGATGTTAGGTCTCGAGCAAAAACAAGTTTATCGGCAACCTTATCCTCCGAAACGGAACACGTTAACGGCAAGCACTGACGTTATGGCGGCAGGAATAGGTAAGGCGGTGGTACCAATCCAGTCGAGTCGCTGCGAAACTCGACTAGCTAGTCAAATGTCACGGTGTCAATGGCGGTAAGCCTATGATCGCCTTTTATGAGACGCCAGGTAGGAAGACAAATGGCGAATTCTGCAAAGGAGCCCGGTCTAACACGGAGAAAATCCAAATACTCTTTAATAATTTCAAGATGCTTTTATATACAATATATTGATGACTTCCTTGTAACAGAGATTCATCTTTAATTATACACCTTCTAATATTGTCAATCTTGCATATTTGTCAACCTCCTTATTACTACTTATACCTATATGCTACGGGACCCACTTAATTCTCACTGTCACTGAATTAAAATAAAAAAGTATCTTTACGCCCAGATCCCCAAAAGGGCACCCACGACTAGCCAAAGACACAGTGTGGTAGTGGCAAGCCTAAATGTTAACCATTTTTATAATGAAATATGGTTCCGGTGCACCTCTTCTTCTAGAAACGCATCGAGCTATATTCTAATCCACTGGTTGTTATCTAATGATGTAGGTTATTTGGCTAATCTGTAGGTTCAATCTTAACAAGAGGAAGATGACTTTCAGCAGTTCGCTCGGATTGGTACAACCGCTATTCCTATAACCAAATTTAATGTTATTATATTGTTCCGTCACAGGTCACCGAAACCGGCGTGTTTGTATGAAAAGGGTAATAATAGTAGAGGAAGCAAGCCAATTCTGCCAGGACCGTGAGGTTTGGCACTTAATACTCTATGCCTACCCTGTACTTGGTCTGAAGATATATGTTTGTGTCCTATTCCGTGCTGAGATCAGAGGGACAGTCACGTCAAAATGATAACACTTTTATTTAGTCAGATTTGTTTTAAGACTACTTAACTAATAACCAAAACTTTTAGTACACGATACTACTACCTAAAGTGAAATTGCTGACTCAGTCTAGTTTTTGTTATTTTGCGCTTAAGCTCCGTTGCTGAACTTTGACGCAAAGCAGTAGTCGGTTTCGTTTTAAGATCTAAAAAGTAACAACCACAATACAAATATTTATTACACGATATTACGTAAAGTGAAACTGCTGACACAGTTTAGTTTTTGTTAACTTTACGCTTAAAATATTAAACTCCGTTGCTGAACTTTGACGCAAAGCAGTAGTCGAGTGGGCAATTGCTTTAGATATCATTAAATATGCACCGCTTTCCTTGTGCCCAAAATGGGGTATTATTTTTAATGATAACAGTACTTATAAGTTGGAATTTCGGGCCTACGATGTTATTTTAATAATCTCTATATCTTTTTAAAATTCTCGTATCACAACGTTAGTCACCATCCTCCTCCGAAACGGCGTTACTGATTTTCACCAAATTTTATAATATGCATGTTTGAGAATCGGCTACTATCTATTTTTCATACCCCTAAGTGATGAGATTTTTTTTACTAAAATCACATTAGAAAATTATCAGAACAACGTGTGCCGGGTCAACCAGTAATCTCTTTATCTTATTAAAATTTTCGTCTCATAATGTGTCCTCCGAAACGGCTTATGCATATTTGAGAATTGCCTACTATCTATTTTTCATTCCCTTATGTGATTATGTGACTCGACCCAATTTTGTGAATAAAATCACGTTAAACATCTGCCGTATCATCTAGTCTACTCATATAAAAATGAATCTCCATTTCATGTGGTCTTACGTTTACGGATGGCACAGTCTTGCTAATTCTCTTCTTATTGTGTTAGTTGTTGTCAGGAGAAGGTTGTTATGGAAAGAAAACACGGGATAATTGGAGGAAAAATGGGAAAATCGATGCTTTAATCCATACAATCTGTTAGTTGCTGTTAATATCAAGCGATACGAAGTTCGCTTTGCTAATTGCCAATAGATTTTCAATTTTGTATCAATAATGTTTTCTGGGATTGAATGTGTGCCCGGTAGGCGCTAAACTTGTCACATTTCACGTTGTGGGACTTAATGTCTTCGGCTAGTCATATTTGTGCCCGGTTGGCGCTAAACTTGTCACATTTCACGTTGTGGGACTTAATGTCTTCGGCTAGTCATATTTGTGCCCGATTGGCGCTAAACTTGTCACATTTTACGTTGTGGGACTTAATGTCTTCGGCTAGTCATATTTGTGCCCGGTTGGCACTAAACTTGTCACATTTCACGTTGTGAGACTTAATGTCTTTGGCTAGTCATATTTGTGCCCGATTGGCGCTAAACTTGTCACATTTCACGTTGTTTGACTTAATGTCTTCGGCTAGTCATATTTGCTCTGGTTGTTTCTCTACCTCTTCGGGGATATATACGTAAAGATTTTTTATTTTAATTTTAGTATTTTGTCGTCTTACTTAACTTGTGTATCCTACTCATTATTTCGTGTTACAAAAAAACCGCTTGTCCGATCATAATCGATTTGAAACCATTTTCGAAACATGACTGACTGATAAAGAAAATTTTTATAACTTATTTATACTTGGTGGAGTAATCGTGAAACAAACACACAAACATAGTCGAATAGATCATATCCTTTTCAGATTACAATTATGTGATAATGACGCTTAATACAGGATCAATGTTATCTCCTCCCCAAGGGTCCGAGCCTTGTCGTGGTGGGGAGGCAGAGTAGCTGGTATCGAGCCGGGGCCCCGGTGAAACCAATACGGACCAGGGAGGGCGCTCCTCAGTCCCCTCTCTGTCCAAGGGGACATGAGGAGCGCACACAGAGTGGTGGCCACTTGGCCCGCGTGGGATGGCGGCAGTATCAACTTTTTGTTGATGATTTGTATCCTTTATCTTTGGTAACAGTATCTTCACGCCCATTTCCCTGAAGAGGTTGGCAGATGCACCACCAGGGCACCCACGATCAGCCGAAGACACTAAATCCCACAATGTGGATAGGTGGCAAGCCTATCGCCAACCGGGCACATATCCAATCCCGAGCAACATTTATTTTTATTGGAAAATTGGAAAAATCAAATTTTCTTTTTGTTGCCCGCCCCGGGATTCAAACCCGGGACCTCATGCATTCAAGTCCAACACCTGGACCGCTAGACCAAAGAGGCGACTACCTTTACCTTTGGTAAGTTTATGAAATCTTGCTCTGAAGACGCAATTGTCTAATGTCATGTCAAATGAGTAAATTTTAATAAGAAATCTCGCTTGTCGCTCAAGATTTATCAAACTTTAGTTGAGATGGGCTTAGAATTATTTCAGTAGGTCCAAAGGTTACTTCTTACAAACAACCTCATAAACATTAAGCCTACCTTTTTATTATATCAATATTGTATAGAATATAATGTAAAAAAATTACAAACGGCTATTACGCAATTCTTACGAAACTTCTTCATCAACGTATGACATTTGCAGTCACATTTCCCATATGCGTTCATTGCCCCGTAGTAACACTCCACAAAAAGACACTGTGTGTTATCACCGAATTTCACGCGTTTTTCGTGATTTTTGTTTCATTAGTCTGATATAGTGACCCGCAGCGTCACGGTCTGTAGGCTAGCTGACGTGTTTGCACCTCATGTAACAGGAGATCATAAAGTTTTTTTTAAATTAAGCCCCTTTCATGTAACATTGAGGAGGTGGTTTTTCAGGGAGCGTTACAAATAATTTTTTTGGTCGGTATAAGACATAAGGTAGGCAGGTACAGTAGTCCTATTTAAATTATGCGCTTCGGCTATCTTCGTCGAGCTACGGAAATCCGAATGTATTTGAAAGATATCTATATAGAGTAGTTATTACGATTTCGCTTAAATTTAGATTAGGTCAGCCAATTTAAAAATAAAAGTGTAAAGAGTGTAAAAAAGAGTAAAAACTGTAAAGCCGAGGCGCATAATTTAAATAGCAGTGCTGTACAAGAATAAAAAAAATAGTAGCATTAGCGCACAGTTTTATTGAAAAGATCGAGTAATATTTAATTGGTACTACGGCGTGAACCAATACTGGTGGAGGAATTGTATCTTCGCGCATATCCTGGAGGAAAGATGTCAGTAACAGAAGAAATGGACGAGTCCGATGATACTTGGGAGTGTCTTCTAAATATAATAGGCATGTGATTACATTCAAAGTTATCCTGAAAAACCAAAATAAAATGCAATCTATATCTATATACTTGTAAAAAATCTAAAAGATGAGCGAATTCTGTATATTGAAGATATTAAAACAAAGTATCTTTACGCGCATATCCCCGAAAAGGTAGGAAGAGGCACAAGTAATATTAAGTCCCACAATGTGTATGTAAGTCTATGGCCGATCGGGCACATATCCAATCCCGAACAACATTACATTTATATTTATAAGTTTTTTTACTGTCCGACTCGGGGATCGAACTCGGAACCTCAAGAAGTCAAGTCCGACGCCGGACTGCTAGACCAAAAAGGCGATAAATTGAAGGCGATTGGAGATATTAAAAAAAATGAAGATGACTTAAATTAGGGAGCAGAATACATTTCTAACATTTTAAGATTTTTTGCCTGTCTAGCTGTCTGTATCTCGGCCTTGATTTACACCGAATCTACTGAACTGATCACAAATTTGGCAGAGAGGTACTCCATGTCCCGAGGAAGGTTATAGGCTACTATTTCCTTGCTTACTAAAGGGGTTCCCGTGGTAGAAGTGGGTGGAAGTTTTGTTTGGAGCATTCTGCAATTTTCAAGATAGAAATTTAAAATTTGGTGTACAAACTCTTTGTAACCCATGAATAACAGGTGCATATATTTTTTTTGAAAATCTGCCCCATCCCTTTAAAGTTGAAAGGGTGAAATTTTGTGTTTGACTTTCCGCAGTGCTTAAAGATTGGAAAGCCAAAAACTGGTACGCAGGCTATTTATTGCCAACTTTAAAAACGTTTATCCTTTTTTATTATAAATTCTGTCTCCAGTTCCTTAAAAGAGGGGGAGATAATTTGTAAAAAGACTTTCGTCCATTTTCATGATAAATAGCAGAAAATTAAATTTTAGCTTTAAGATTTTGTAATAACCTTACCCCATCCCCTGAAAAATGGGAACGGAAATTTGTACGATTTCCGCTATTTTCAATGTAAAGGTAAACAGGTTCTTCGTACAAAAAATAATAAAATAATTTGAATAAGACTCTAATAATACTATAAATCTACAGCATATTTTTTAAATCTTAGAGACTAAATTTAAAGATTTCGATATCAATTTTACAAATTTTACCTGTGTTTTTTTTGTAGTCCCGTTGCCAACAAGTCTAGGTCTGACGATAGAATCGAATTGAAATCGAGGAAAATACTCAAGTTTTGGTTTAATTAGATGAGATTATATTGAAATCGAAGTCAGTTTTTTTGCATTTTACGGGTCGTAACCAAAAATACTACTTGTGGTGGAGTGCTTTGCAGCAACTTGTCTGGATAGGGATCCAACTTTTCCCTACCTATTCCTGCCGCCATAGGGACATGGTAGTGTTCCAGTCCGGAGGGTAGGACTGCAGATAGACTTGTACAATTGGCCTCATAGCGACGCACCTACAACATATTATATGATAACTGTACGCTTCAGTTATCTTTTACTATCAAGGGAGTCACTTGCTGGCTAGCTGTCTATTGCCATAAAAAGTTTGTTGATTTTCAACGCAAAAAGAAAGCCTTTAAAATTAAATCAATACGAAGCTTTTTTGGAAAAGGGCTTCTTCCAGTAACTCCTCAGTGATAGAAGGGCTGTATAGCCCGTGTGTTGAAAATATAATAAGGACATATTAATTTTGTATAATTTCGTTCTAAATACACATTTTCCGATTTTCCAGTGGAACTTATAAAAATCGGTAATAGATTTTGTTAACATTTTTCGATAATGGCACTACACTATTTATGAACCGCAAAAAACTTACAACATTGCTAATGCCAATTTAGTCTCTGAGATTAAAAAACAGACTATAATCAACATTTATGAAAAAAATCGACATCAAAAGATAAGAAGAAGTGTTATCGGCTTTCGACAGATGAGTTACTACTACGCTACTAGGTTTTTAAAACTTAAATTCAAGAACAGTCACTCTCACGCAAGCTTCTAAATTTTTCTGAAATTCAAATGCCGGAAAACTAAGTAATGAGACGATATTTCGTGTCACACTACTTGGACGGTTAGCGCCACTATCTCAATCAACGTAGAAAATGGTGAAATGTAATGATTCCACGTTTTCTGATAATTCCCAGAGACGTTCCGTTCAAAATTCAATTCAAAAGACTGCACTTTTTGATTAAGCTTAGTTTCGCAATGACCATTAACGAAGCGTAAGATTAGGTAAACATTAAAAAAGCCGGGGAAACTTAGAAACACCATGCTTTAACCATGAATTAACCAAAAATTTTTTTATTAGAAAATTGGAACGACCCAATTTTATTTTTTTGTTGCCCGACCCGGGTTACAAACCTCATGCAGTCAAGTCCAACACCTTGGCCGCTAGAACACAGAGGTGACAATTAATTGATTTATTTATTAATAATTGAGAGAAATAAATGTCATTGTTATTTAGAAGTTATTTTATTTGTTAGAAAACAATTGAACTACTGAATGTTGTAACTTATAGTATTCAAAGTGTCCACTAAATAGCTCTACCCTCCCAGTAATCAGAATGCAGGACCACGTCGAAGTCTGGTCTCCCGGGACACAACTCTTGGCAGGGGTATTGTCGACGCCATTTCAATAATTCAAACTCCCCCCGAAAAGCTAGCCTTCAAAATCCAACACAATAGTCGTTTGTAATAAAGAAAAAAAGCTACTGAAGTGTTCGTTACGAAATTTGGTACACAGGTATTCTATATTCAGAGGAAGGTCATAGGTTGCTTTTTATCCTATTACCATCAGGGGATCTCGTGTAAGAGGGATGAAAGTCAATGTAGGCTAGACAGAAAAGTTCGTTAGTATGGTTGGGCTATAAATCATTAACGCTTAGTCCGATCCTATTAATTCTTTGTTTCTTTTTTGTTTTTACGCTATGGCCAGATATTTTATCTTATTTATAAGTTTTTCCGTTTAGAAATTATAGACCTAACAACACAAAATACAAAGTGACCAAATAACTTGAAACCCTTAGTCTAGAGAAATATTTGAATGTACATGTCATCTTAAAATGGAGTTGGGACTTAGTAATAAATTCAAACGATGTTAATATTATGATTAGGAAAGCATATCTATTTATTACCACTTACGTTGATTATTTAAATCATGTTAGTGCTTACTGCCAACAGCGATTACAGTCAATTAAAAAAAAGGTTTTGACAAAACAAAAATCTTGAAAAGCTATTAAGGGCCGAAACACAGAACCGCGTGGCGGCGTACCGGCTAGAATCAGCCATGCCGTCACTGCCGATTGTAGCGGCGCATCACTTTTTACATATTTAAAACAGAGTAAAATCTTTTTTAATAACACATAAGGAACAAGTATCTCACGTCTATGATAACGCAACGCAAAACGACGACTTTAGCGGCGCGGCGCCGCAACGCAGTTAGTGTTGTGGCCCTAAATGTTGGGGCTATTTCCAGGATTGAGAAGTTCTCTTCAAGACTTATTACTATATATATATATTTATTATAAGTACAAACACGATACGATATTGTTGGGAATTTCCGGGGTTCCTTTCATCTTTCATTTCCATCATGTTAGTGCCTGTCATAATACATTTATATTATCATCCGATTTATCAGATATACGTCCAAAATTTCAACTCAATCGGTAACCCAGAAGTTGATTGAATTTAATTTGCAAGAAAAATAAAAGCTTGTATTATACGAATATAATAAAGTCGCCTCTGTGGGCTATCGGTCCGGCACGGCGTGGGATTTCCTTCTTGAAGTCCAGGTTTCGATCCCAGGGTCGGGCAACAAAAAAATATGGAAAATGAGTATTTTTAATTTTCTAGTAATATAACGTTGCCCGGGAATGTATTTGTGCCCGGTTGGCGATAGGCTTGCCAACTATTATATTGTAGGACTTTGTGTCTTCGGTTAGTCGTGGGCTTATGCCTACCTCTTCTGGGATATGGGCGTGAAGATACTAACTTACTTTACTTTAATAAAATATAATGATTACATACGCGGAAAAATTTAACAGTTATTTCAAAGAATAAAATTATTTTATGTAGCCTCGAACATATTTCATTCAAAAATACAAAACATATTTTGTTAAAAAATGAAAATTGGAATTAAAATATTTGAACTCACATTAGCGGAAAATTTTAAAAATATATTTCAAAAAGGTATAAACATATGTAGCCTTGAGTCCTTTGAACAAAGTGGTAATAATTTTATACAAGTTATTAATTTATTTTAATATTAAAATGTCGTATTTAAAGTTTTTTGGATGAAAGCCAATACCTGGAATGGATTCCAAAAATACTGGCGGCGGTTCGGCAGAGCGCTTTGTAGAATTTATTACTGTAAAAAATATCATTTACGTATGTGATTCAGGGGAATATATTGTATAATACTTGCTTTTGCACGCGGTTTTGCGCGTTGATTAAAGCTACACAGTACTCACGGAACTCTTTTGAGATATCAGAATATATCAAGGTATGTACCTATATATAAGAACGGGCTCACCTATCCAAACCAAATATTCAGGCTTTGTTCAGTCTATTTACTAGATGGTTTACGCGAAGGTTGCATAAAATCGGCAGAGCGGTTCTTCACTTATCACATTTTTTGTAACGAAGAATTCAATAAATAGCGGATCATTTTGTTAGTTAGTATTTTTCAGTCATATTGCAACATTTTTTTCAGATGGGGATTGTGCTATTATATTGAAACTTTTTCAGTTGTTTTTTTTTTGTTTTGTTGTGTTATGTCATTCATGCGGTCATATAGGTACGTAGCGAAGCACTTACCGTGCCGCTAGTAGTATATAGCCTATATAAAGTTAGACCAGACTACTGATAACAAAATAATCTATTAATAGTATAATTATGTATCCTATCCTATTAATATTATAAATTTGAAAGTTTATATGTTTATTTGTATGTTACTTCTTCGCGCAAAAACTGCTGAACTGATTGTCATGAAATTTGGCCCACACGTAGAGGATAACTTGGATTAACACAGGATAGTCTTTATCCCGAAACAATGTTCCTATGGGTAAACGCGAATATTGCCCACGTTTCGCGGGATTCGTTACTAGACTGGTAAGTGATAGGTTTTTCACCTAGCATTTTGGGACTACCTTTGGCTAATTTTGGATGTCCTGGTTGTACTTCTGCCTACCTTTTCAGGGTTTGAAGTGAGTTATACACATTTGAAGATATTCGTATAATATTTTAATTGTTGTTTTACATATTTTGATACGATCAAGATTTTGTATCTTTTTTGTACATATTACTATGGAACATTTGCCCACAATCAGAGTAAAAAACTAAACAGGCAAGAGTTTTTATAAAAATGTTGGTACCCCCAATATTTGTCTTGAAAATATATTAATGTACCTGTTTCCTAAAATTTTTTTAATAAGAGCAATCGACGTCCCGTAGCGTAAAGACATATATCTTAATCATAATAATGCAATAAACATGGATTACGGAAAAACATAATCTGTTATAAAATGAAATCTTACTAATACACACACACATCCACGTGTGTATGAATCAGTTAGATGTCATTCTCATGTCGTGTGTGTGTGTGTGTGTCTGTGTG
>NJDC01002032.1:80514-90616 GCA_002245475.1 Calephelis virginiensis | reverse complement strand
AAGTATCAATATGGTACATCCTGTACAAAGTTCAGAGGACAAGCATATTTAAAAAATACAGACATGTGTACTTTTGTTTTGTAGAGTAGATATTTGTGTTTTTACCGAACCTTTTTATCTCCACATGTTCATATAAAATATAAGTTTGTTGTATACCTACAATATATTATGTTTTTAGATGTATGTCTTCATCCTGGGACGATATTATCTGTTAATATAGTGAGGTCATCAGAAACATAACTAAATATATCGTCGTCTTGGAGGCCAATGGACCAAAGCCACAGTTTTTACGAAATGGAGTTAAATGCATTAACGTATTTACAAATAGCCGCAGTTTATGTGAGTCAATAGATTTAACCTATATCATACAGGTTTTTTATTAATTTGCCAATAATTGTAAGTGTAGTTTCAATGAAAGCTAAAAAGTCTTTGCCGCTTAGTTTCAATTAAATTTCAATTAAGTTTTTCAATTAAAGCATTCAAAGGTTACACATATTAATAATCTTAAGTAAAATATTGAACCTTCTACTGAAATGTGACGCTGATTTATGTTAAAATAACTGTTTTTGCTCGCGTCATTTATTTTTCAAACGTCCATATCTCAGAAGTGCATTTCAGTGGCATAGCTCCATTACCCTTCAAGGCGACGATATTTGCCACTTCAAATAAGCTTTCAACTCTTTTTATTTTTTATTAATAATGGGTTGTATTATTAAACAATTTTGTATTCAAGTAAAATATTGTGGTCCTTTAATAAGTTGATTATGAATTTGAAATTTAATATGAGATATTGGCAGAAAACTTTCGGAAACCCGGCAAGCACCTAGTTGTTAATTTCAATGTCTTTTTTACAAAATTGTTTAATTAAATTAAAAAAGCGGAGAAATTTTTACGCAAGGTAAAACTGCTCCAACTAATCCCAAATCATTATTTTTAAATATTTGAAAAACATTTACTTTTATTTTATTTATTCACTAATTTAAATTCATAACTTACAAGCCGACAACACATGCAATGGTGCCTGCTGTGATATAATTATGAGAGAAATTATATTATATCAATTCAGTAACTATAATCTCAAATATAAAAGAATGTTACCATCAATTTTGTAGGATAAGTCCATAAAAACAGTAACATCACATTTTAAGTCCTTTTTTTTCCAACCAGCTTCGACATCCATATCAAAAAGTCGGAGAAACTTTTATACGTTAAACACACGCGCAGCTACTAGCAAAGTATGCCAAGTTACAACTGGCTAGCGACGTGTAAGTTGTAGTCTTAACTAAAGAGAACAACCCGTTATCAAGCGGGAAACTGTAACGATAGGTATTATTGTTAAATACTTAGCAAATCCCGACATATTACGTATTACATAATTATAGTATACCTATTTAGTTTATTTTAATATGTACATCTATACCAATATTATAAAAAGGAAATGTTTGATTTTTTGTTTGTTTGTTTGAAATGAATAGGCTCCGAAATTACTGGACCGATTTTAAAAATTCTTTCACCCCTAGAATGCTACATTATCCCTGAGTGACATAGGCTTTGTTTCATCAAAATCGGTGCATTAAAAGCCGAGTTGCGCAGGCGAAGCTGCGTAAAACTGCTAGTATACAATAAAATGAATTTTGTTTTTTTAGTCACAAGTTTTTTTAACTTATATAAAATTATTTTATTATTATTATTTTTGCTAGATATTTATATATAGACATATTTTTTTCCCATACAAACCAAGTTCATCGGAACCGCAAGTTTTTGATATAATCATACATTTTAACAGTATAAGTTTAAGTATAGTAGCGGTTAGAACCAAATAATTGAACAAAAGGAGACGAAGTGTCACATGCTCCAAAATGTTAGAGTGGCCGGACTATTGTAATAGTACTGCTGCCTGCGACGTCATACACATGTAACAAGTTTAAGTGAATTTTTGTGGTAAGTAATGGGAATGTAAGACTTTCCTGTAGTAAAATATATTCTTAATGTTGACCCGGACTATAAGCTAAATACCAAAATTAGATAAAAATCCGAGATGGCAAAACAGACAAAAATTTTAATAACTATCGTTTTGGGATCTCTTCCCTGTAAAATCATGTACACATTTAGTTTCGTTAATGTTTTATTATATATAGCTATACGTTGATTATTATACTATTCGCACATGCAACTATTTAACATTCCATGGCCGCAGTAGCCCACGACTGAAAATATTACAAAATATTTCCAAGAGCAGTTAGGTACTAGTTTACTAAACTAACCAATCCCTAACATTGTTAATTATTCTGCGACAAAAAGGTTCTATTCGCTGACCCAGATATTAGATTCGCGATCTATATTATCAGTCATTCATAAGGCTTGAGTTCGATTGTTTTTTTGTGTGTGTTCAAGAGAATTCGAGAATGGTTTACATTCACAATTTGGTCTCCTGGAAAATGATTTTAATTTTTTTTTTATCCGACATACTGCGCTACTACCGAACCATTAATGTAAAGCGATACGAAGTTTGCTGGGTCAGCTAGTATGTATATCTTAACTACATACTACAAAACAAAGTCGCTTTGTATGCTCAAATCTTTAAAACTACACAACGGATTTTGATGTGTTTTTTTTATAGATAAAATGATTGAATAGGATGGTTTATATGTATGTTTCATAACCGTGCGAAGCCGGGGCGGGCCGCTAGTTAAATATAAAAGACAGTCGGGTTTGTCACAACACATATAACTCAAGATCTGCTGGACCAATTTTCATGGTTTTTGATTCATTGGATTTGTCTTCGCCCCGAATAGCAGAACAAACCATAAAAACAATAAAACCATAATGAAAGATGTATCGAAGTCGTGATAGTTAAACGGATTAGGCTGAAAATTGATGGAGAAGACAAGGGTTACATTTTATCCCTTACAACAGCGAGGAAACTTGGAAAAACGAAATTTTAGTTTTTCCCATACAAACAGAACGGGCGGAACGAAGTTCGAAAAACGACATTTTAATTTTTCCCATACAAACTGTATGGGCAGACCGAAGTTCGACGGAACAGCTAGTATAATTTAAACGCAGTAAAACTGCAAAAAGCTGGCACTTTCTAATTCAATAACACATCATTCAAGTACTTTTAAATTGCTATATTGAATATAAATCAAAAATGACTTTTTTATTGTATATTAGTGGTCAGCGAAAAATCACACGGCTCTTCTGATGGTAAGAGATAACCATGGCCTATAGACACTATAGATGTAACAGGGGCATCGCTTTCCTGTGGCCGGGATGTTAGGCCTATTGTGCAAGTCTACCGGCCATCCTACTCTCCAGGCGAACATGATATTAAAAAAAAAGTATCTTCACGCCCATATCCCCGAAGAAGTAGGCAGAGGCACAACCAGGGCACCCACGACTAGCCGAAGATACTAAGTCCCACAATGTGATAGGTGGCAAGCCTATCGCGAACCGGGTACATATCCTATCCCGAACAACATTTTTTTTCTTAGGAAATTGGAAAAACCTAATTTTATTTTTATTGCCCGACCCGGGATTCGAACCCGGGACCTCAGGCAGTCAAATCCAACTACTGAACCGCTAGACCACAGAGGCAGAGGCACATGATATTATATGCTTTTATTATTTATTAGGCCAACATTATGGTGACAAGAAAATGTAAGAAGATCCCTACCCAGACAAGTTTCTGCACAGCACTCTTCCAGTCTTGTCTAGTAATGACCAATATTTTAACAAGTGTTCTCTATTACGAGCTGCCTGGCCTCTAACCAGCACGGGAGAAGCTATTTATTGTGTTGTTGGATCTTGATTGTATTTATATGAAAAAAAAAACAATCGCCTCTGTGGTCTAGCGGTCCAGGTGTTCGACTTGACTGCACGAGGTCCCGGGTTCAATTCCCAGGTCGGGAAACAAAAAGAAAATTTGGTTTTTTAAATTTTCTAATAGATAAAAAAACGTTGCTCGGGATTGGATGTGTGCCCGGTTGGCGATAAGCATGCCACCTATCACATTGTGGGAATTAGTGTCTTTGGTTAGTCGTGGGCGCCCTGGTTGTGCCTCAACCTACGTCTTCGGGGATACAGGTGTGAAGATACTTTATATGAAAAGTTATTTTTATACGATTTGATATGATGTCACTATTATATAATGACTTAGAAAAAAATAATAATCCGAACGAAGTAATAACTGACGGAGTAATCGCGTAACAAATACAATGACTATAAAAAGAAGAGGTTATCAATTTGACTATATGTTTTTTTATTTGTTACGCGACTATTCGGCTGATAACTAACTGATTTGATAATTTGTTTGGAAGATACGTCATGATTCTGAGATCCTATAAAGGCATCGTAGTTTCTTGCCAATAAAAACTAAAGTTTGCCTTGTACATTTTGCCAATATTGGACTGTGGCGATGTCTGTTATCTTGATGCTCCAACTTATTTCATTAAAAATTAGATAGATTATTAAATTAAACCATTCGCTTCATCTTTTGCTTGCACAAATTTGATCACATTACCGGTGATCGTAATAAGCTCCAATGGCTCACTATTTCTCAGCAACGCAAGCTCAGGATTGTATGTTTACTATATTCTATCCTCTTTGATCCCAAGTACCCAACATATTATCTTAAATCTAAGTTTCATTTTTTATCTGCAATCCACAATTTAAGTCTGCGATTATCGTCATCTCAGACTCTGTCTAGCCCTCTAACCTCTACATCGTTCGTACTTTATATCTAATTATTTTCTTTTAAACGCATCCACATTATGGAATAAGCTTCTTGTATTGATTAGGCATGTGATTAATAAGATACTAATCAAAATGAAAACTTATGCATATCTTTTTGAAACAACAAAGTCGCGGGTATAAAGCACAGAGTATCGGGCTTACATTTTTTTTGGTATCTGACAGCAACAGGCAGGCAGCTATTCTGATACTACAGTCTATAACAGTAAGTTCCTTAAGATATTGTAGAGATGTTATAGGTGCTCGTCTACCTACAGTCCAGTCCGGTAGATGGTATCTACCAATCCGGAGGAGTTGATGCAACCAACTATTACCCAGTATGGACCATACAGCACTAGTGCAGTCACTTAGTAGAATATTTCAGTGACTTCATTATTAGATTATCCACCGGACGATGCAGTCGTTACATCCCAACGCCCGAATCGTTACTCGGCTAATGTTTGATGTAATGGAAACTTCCTAATCAACTATAATCTCTGAACATCCTTGAACTTTTAGTAATTGATGTTATGTATTGATATAACAGACTGTCGAAGAGTACAGTACCATTAACTAACAATAAGTTAAAACTAAAACAAAAAAAACGCGCTTTACTGGCCTAATTAAAACAAAGTTGAAAACATTTTTTTATGACTTCTTTATCAGACATAAATTTTCAAGTAAATAATATACCTAACACTAAAAAACTCACGGTAGGTACAAATTGCGGAGACATTTTTTTTTTTATATTGGAACTCGAAATGTGGGGAAAAATTTGAACGCAATTTATCTGGGACATAGGAGTTTTTGGCGCCATCGACGAAGAAAATGGTTGTAGTTTTTTTCTAATTATTAAATTTCGTGTTTATATTGAGTGAAATTAGTCAATTTTTATGGCATTTGTAAAGTTTTGTTCAGTTAAAGTGCACAAATGCAATAATCATGAAGAGATTAGTATTTCTGTTGTATGAGAAATAGTGAGCTATTGGAGCTTATTACGATCACCGGTAATGTGATCAAATTTGTGCAAGCAAAAGATGAAGCGAATGGTTTAATTTAATAATCGATCTAATTTTTAATGAAATAAGTTGCAGCATCAAGATAACAGACATCGCCATAGTCCAATATTGGCAAAATGAACGTATGTACAAGGCAAACTTTAGTTTTTATTGGTATTTTTTATTAAATTAGTATTTCCTCGTTACCGCTAAATCTCATACGAGTTTGAGTAATGAAGCTACCGCTTTACTTAAGACCCTGATATAACTTTTTTTCACGACTTATGATTAGTTTTGAATAATTTAAAGGTTTAATTAAATCGAATAACTGATGTTAATTTTAACTTGACTAATAACAAATACTAACGCTGACGCCAAAAACTAATGAAAGAAAGAAAGGAGTGGGTCATCTTAGGCTGGTTCTCCGGTTTTAAATAAATTCCCATCATGCTAGCACCTATTCGTATTAGACATTAACAAAGAAGTTAATTTATGAAAGAACTAATGTACGAAGTGATACAAAAATGCGATAAGTATTCTGAATGAATTTTAAAAATAGGTTAGGTATACTTTACAGATTTTCCCGTACATATTTCTAGGGTATTAAGTTCAGAAATTACAGACAAAATTGTACGTTTCTCTGTATATCTGCATAAATGTTTACATTAACTTTCATAACTTGAAACCCGAAATGTACAACAATATTCGAACGTTTTGGTCTTTTTAAACTGGCTTTTGGACATTTATACAAATTTTAAACATATAAAATTAAAAGTTTTTGTCTATTAAGTATTATGAATTGTGACATTTGATTTGTAAATACTTGACATTCTAAGATTTATTTTTATATGCACTGTTTTTTGCTATGATAAAAGTGAATATTAAGTTTTCAAGTTGGTAAATAATTACTACGTATACGTATGGTGTATGTATGTAATAAAATGATAATTAACAGGTACATACGAAAAATATTTTTTGATTCTGTAGTTACAATATTGATAACTCATCTCTAAATATTGCATGTACGTGCTAATTGCGGTTTGTTGTCTGTTACGTTAGTATCATAATGCCCGTATCCCCGAAGAAGTAAGCAGAAGAACAACTAGTGCACCAATGAATAGCCGAAGGTACTTAGTTAAACAAGTGTTGGTATGAACAGAAATAAAACATTCATTCATTGTAACACTTGGTTGTGTTTTCTAATTGTTTTTATAATAAAACAAACGTTTGTTGTTCAAATAATACATATTTCTTTATGTTTTCATTTTATATTTTCCTACTTTTGTCAGACCTTCTTCTTTTTTATTTGTTCTTTCTTCTTGTCATTTTAAATTTGGTTACTATTTAAAAAATATTTCTTTTTGCTACAGTCAGTAGAGTTTGAATCGAAGTGTAATCTCTACATAATAAACGACATAAAAATAATAATAATGTAGAGAAACAGGGCGTGGTAGCATAAGTCCGCTCTGGGTCGTTCATAAATTACGTTAACCGTTTAGGCGGGGAGGGAGTTAACCCCAATTTTACTTAACCTTACTTTGGGGGGATTGATCCCCCAAACGAACCCCCCCCCCTGGAAGCAAGAAACACTACTTTAATATGTAAAATTATAAAAAGGTGAGCTAAGATTTCACTGAACCTAAAATAGATTGATAAAATAATACTAATATTATAAAGCTGAAGAGTTTGTTTGCTTGTTTGTAATTCCATTTAAAATCGAATATTTTCTACATTTGAATGTAAATGTTCTAAATTATTTTTAACAAAATACTGAAGAACGTTTTTTATTGGTTAATATTGAATATTTAGCTGAACCAACAAACGTTGCCCTTTTATATGTTTGAACTAGTTTTTCTAGTAAAGTCCGGTTCACCCGTTCAGCTTGTATGGGAAAAATTAAAATGTTGTTTTTCCTAGTTTCTTAGCAGCATAAAGTATCCTACGTCCGTCCCCTGGTTGTAAGCTTACTCTTAATCATTTTTCAGCCAAATCGGTTCTGCCGTTCTGAGTTATAGTGTCACTAACAAGAATTACTTTTAATTTAAATAAACTTAGGTAAAAAAGAAAATGTTATTAAGAATCTTCTCCTGACAATAATTGACATAAAAAAAGGATACACGAAATCGTTCCAGCCATTCACGCAAAAATAAGGATACCTTTTACATTTACGTATTTTTTTTTTGTATAAATTATTGCTTTGCATCGATAGCAAATCTTCCATAAACAATATAAAATGTGGGTTTTTCAGATACGAAGCCCAATATTTAGTATATAACTTTTAACATAAAATAATCGCCTCTGTGGTCTAGCTGTCCAGGTGTTTGATTTGACTGCATGAGTTCCCGGGTTCGAATCCTGGGTCGGGAAACAAAAAGAAAATTTGGTTTTTCCAATTTTCTAAAAAACAAAACGTTATTCGGGGTTGGGTGGTTGGCGATAGGCTTGCCACCTATCACATTGTGGGACTTAGTGTCTTCGGCTAGTCGCCCTGGTTGTGCCTCTGCCTACCTCTTCGGGGATATGGGCGTGAAGATACTTTTTTTTAACATAACATGTTTGATTTAAGATGGAGATCGAATATAAAAATTAAAAAAAATTATGTACATAATAATAAAACGCAGCAAAACTGAATAACGGACTCAAGTATATCATTAAGATATTTACTTTTTTTAAGGATAACAAATGTTTCCGAAATGGTCCAACATATATTTTATTAACATCCTATAAGTAGTTTTTGAGTTACAATTAATAATGCATAACATGCAAATAACGCATAATGCATAATTTTCCCCGTGTTGGTCCAGGCTTCATTGCAGAATAGACCATCGGCCTTCCTGCCAGGCAGCTCGTAAAAGGCGAGCATAGGCTTACCGTCACTAACACCGTGGCATCTGACTAGGTGGTAGAGTTTCGCAGCGACTCGCCCGGATTGGTACCATCGCCTTACCTATTCCGCCATAATGCTTGCCGTCGACGTATTCCGGTTCGGAGGAGAAGGTAGCCGGTAAAATTACTTTTACTCGACGCCAAACATCCCGATCTCAGGTTGACAACGCATCATTACCACCTTTGGTGTCTCTAGGCAGCGTCAATTTCTTACCATTAGGAAATCCGTCTGCTTGTTTGCCTTCCAATATAAAAAAAACATATTTTGACGACCTCATGATCGATGACTATTAACTATAACTCAAAAACCACGACCAGGATCATGATAAAACTAATATGGAACTAGATACCTCGAAATCATTACATATCTTTCTAAAAAAGAACCAACAAAATCGGTTGGCTATTCGTCGAATAGTCACGTAACATAACAACTCATAACATAAAATTGAGAGTTTTTTCTACTCGGTAAAAAATTAAACTCTAAAAACTCTTCTTAAAATCGCATGCTATTTCGGACTGCAATTCTGTTCATTTTAAAGTCTTGATATAATCATGGCCGCTACATTATAAACTATCTAAACTAAAGCACATGCAATATAAAAATGTACTTACTGCTCCAGCTTTGGACTCCATACTTAATATTTGTAAACACCAACGAAGTAACGTCATCAGTACTCGCATCATCTATCCCGGTTTCTAAATCCATATCTTCCAAATTATATTTAAATGTATCTTCATCGTTCTTCATACGGCATGTTCTCATCATGTACTACACAGAACGGACGGAAATACTTCGTTTATTCCTCTTTCTAATGATCCTGACGCGGCTGTTGTACCTACATAGTGCAAAGTACGACAAAGTACACTTTAGTGTCTTCCTTATAACTTTTGTACACACATTGTTAAAACAATTGAACAGAAGTAATCAAATTAGAAGCTATGTGATTACATTCACCCGTTATCGAAATATGATAATAATATACTTATCGTGTAGTATTTAATGAATGTCTTAAAATCAGTGTAATAATAGTGTCTTAGTGACTATTATTATACTCGTAATCATTATTGTGTATCTTCTCTAAATTCATCTTCGAGGAAAACAAAGTTAGATTCAATACTTGAAGGAAAGAAGACAATAAGCACACAAATATAATGGCCACATATAGATTTTTGTTCGTACATTATGCAACTGCAACGTCGATTTAACACTCGTATAAATGTAGTCTGTCCTTTGTGAAACATCAAATTTACTTTTTTATAGCAATCAATAATTAATATTTTATGGTTTTGAGATCCACGCTTAGAAGGTGTTCTGTAGGTTTACTCTAGAATTTAGATTCGAACACAATACTAGCTAATAATTGACATTTAGTTGCTAAAAAAACGACGGGTTGCACTCCGGGAGTGCCGGCAGAAGTGAAAACTTGAATATTAACGTTGTGCATTTTTGATATTTTGGAATGGTTAGGGAATCATTTTGCACGAAT
>NJDC01002032.1:0-68354 GCA_002245475.1 Calephelis virginiensis | reverse complement strand
TTTCTCAGTTGTTTCCAAGAATAGAAGCTGATCTTGCTATGGAAGAGCCAACTCCCAAAAGTTGTGAGCTCTTGGGCTAACAGTTCTGTTCAGTCTTTCACGCCTATAGCTCTGAAAAAGTAGGCAAGGGGACGACCAGGGCAGCAAGCGTTATGTGTTTACAACAAACAAGGAGTAAAAAATAATCTCGAACTATCAATTTCACAAAAAAAATATAATTAAAAAAAATGCAAAATCGTTTTATAGGTACCTCGTGTTTATACGTACGTTAAAATGTTTCAAGATGAATCTAAAAGCACATACATCATTAATTCTAGCGAAGAATTAGTGATGTATGTGTTTTTAGATTCATCTTGAAACATTTTTAATGAAATTTTAATTCCTTTTAAAAATTAAATAAAAAAGGCTTAAAAAGAATCTTTGCATTTAAAAGGACACATCTGCAGCGCCTGCAAATATAATAAATGGACAAGTTACATAAATAATGATGTATCTTCATGATGACGATGATAACAAATTTTCGGTGTTAGAAAAAACTGAGCTTATGGTTTTTTTGGGATTACCCACATTTTTTTTGTTAACATATCTTTACTAGAAACTAATATAATTAATTCTTTCCAGAGATGACGAAGTCAAAAATTGTGTTTTTTGTTAAAGTTTTTTTTCATCTAGCCAAAATTACGTAATTGCGTATTGGTTTCCATATGTACTAAAAAAAGATTGTAAACTATTAGAATACATGATAAGCTACTGAATATTCATCTCCACTAATATCTAGTTTTAGATATTCGTGGAGATGAATCGGCAAGTCGAATTTCCCTTACTTTTTGTGATACACAAATGCTATAATCAAAAATTGCTTTTTGATTTTGATAGGCTTACTGTATAGGAAATAGTTATTCTGTATTTCTTTATGTTGAATCTGATTTGGTGAGCCTAAGCGAGGTTGCCACTGCTTTACCTGGGACCCTGGCACAAGAGCACATCCAGCCTATGAGGCTATGTAACATAATTAAATAAGATAAAAAACGACGGGTTGCACTCCGGCAGTGCCGGCAGAAGTGAAAACTTTATACTACTTATACTTTGGAATGGTTAGGGAATAATTTTGAACGAATTGCTTTAATTATCAATATGAAAGTACTATCATTTATGTAGTAGAATCAACGGTAGAATACAATATTCATTTATTGCGCTATCGTACACAAACACGACAACACGAACATTCGCGCAAGCGCCCTGCGCTGTCTTATTCGCTTAAGCGCCCTTCGCCATCTTCGGAATTTTTATCTTACGAATCAGGTTACTTATCCTGATGCGAGTTTGGAAGTTTTTACCCATTTAACGCTGCTAAAGAAGTTTTCACTTCACTTGACTGCATGACTCGCCAACTAGGCACATATTCAATCCCGAGCAACGTTTTTTTTTATTAGAAAATTATCTTCATACAACCAGGCGTAAAGATGCTTAAAGCTACACATCTCGGGTTCGGTATGCACTCGTTATGCCATCATTCGTGGTTGCGCCATCTTGACGATCGGTTTTTTTACATCGATTAAATAGCGTTTGTTTTCTATTTCGTAACCAATAGGTAGTAAGCGTTCGATTTGTGAATGTTATTGTGGTTTGATAAGTCCCAGTATTTACTTAATATGACAAAGAACTTTATTTACAGTATTGTTTTTTTTGAGCTTCGCTTGAGCGGTTTAGCATGGATTTTTATAGTAATTAATTTATTTTCCCCGTGTTGGCTCGGATCCGATGAGTAAAATACACTACTATCTGCTTCTCTGCTAGGCATTGGGCGCCGGAGCCGTGTACTTGTTCGCTGACATAAAAATAACACCAAAAACGTTTTTAATGAACACTTACTATTCATTAAACATTTTTAAATTCTTTTAAAAAACATGCAATACTAGCTATTACCCGCATAGTCTGCGCAGTCTATTTATTGAATAGTTAGCTCTCCGACGACTTTATTTTTATCTAAAAATTGTAACGGCTATGAAATTTTACATAATAGAAGCCTACGTCGTTCTCCAAAGTTTAATCTATTTTTGATATCCAAATCAGTTCAGCAATTTTGGTGTGAAAACCGAACATACACTTTTTATTTTCTAATTTCACCCCATTTCACGTTATTGTTGCTACAGTTTTATCTGCACTTTGGAAATTCCTGTGAAATTCAACTGTATCCAAAATTATAGAAACAAAAGATTTTTTTAAATTTAGAAACACATATCGTCTCTATTGTGTAACCGTCCTGCGTCGGACATGACTTCTCGAAGTCCTGGGTTCGATCCCCAAGTCAGGAAAAAAAGATTTTTGAATAAAGATTGTTATTGTTAAAGATTGTTAAATAAAAATAACGCCACTTGTCCTTGAATGGGCTATCAAACACTGAAAGAATTCTTCAGATCGGTCCGGTAGTTCCAGAGATTAGTGCCTTAAGCAAACAAACAACCATGGCATTCTTCAGCTTTATGCTATTAGTATCGAATTACAATCACAAAAATTAAAACAAATTCAAATAAGCTAAAAAAAGTGTAAAAAACCTTATTGGCACTACCGTTTGTTTGCCATTGCCCGCGCTCCTTCGATTGGTGTTTTTTTACGTTAATTTGCCTCTTTCTGGGGCCGGCTAAGACCTTTAGGCCATGCTGCCACGTCTTCCGTATTAATTATTTCTTATACAGTCATTAGTCACAAGTCTTTCGTATCAATTCATTCTTATACAGTCATTAGTCACTATTTACAAAGTCACGTCAGGGTCTTGAGTAAAGCGGTGGTCACTTTACACAAGGTCACTTTGGGAGATTTGGCGGCAGCGAGGAAATTCACAATACACTAATTTCTTCATGATTATTTCATTTGTACACTTTCACTGAACAAAATTAAACTAATTTCCACCTAAATTAACTAATTTTACTCATAATTTACACTAAATTCTATAATTGTGAAAATTTACGACCATCTTTATTCACGATGGCACCAAAACTTTACTGTTTTTTTTGTTGATTTAAAATAGTATTCTTCTGAAGTGGTCTTGACAAGTTTCAATGACATCATGGAGCTATAGAGAAATGAGGAAAGTACTTATTTTTTGTGCATTTCGACGACATATTCACTGAATTGAAGTAATTTTTTTCAGTTTTACTGCGTTTAAATTAAATAAATACCAAGGACTGACCCTAATACATAATAATAAGTACAACATGTCAAAGTAAACGATTTTATTACACTCACAATAAAGTTGAAATTTGACGTAAATATTATACGGGATTAAAATACTTTGAGACTTTTAATGGTACCATCACAACAATATCAATCCCATTATGTTATATGTTTTATAGTGCTGGTCCATTATGTGGTTTTCCTTTAACCCTCTTAATAACTTTTGTGGTTTTTGGTGCATTACCTCCTTCTCCAGTGATGGCGAATAGGGTCAACACAAGTACTGCTATTTTTATAATAAGCATGCTGAAAAAAAAATCAATTTAATTCAAACGTTTCTCATTAATTTATTCACACACACAATGTGGGTTAAATGTTAGATGTCTTAATTACAAAGTTTTATTGTGTCTTTTCTGTGAGCGTCTTATGTATATTGCTGGTTTATTTACCGACTTTAAAAAGGAGGAGGTTATACGTTGAATTCCTATATTTTGTGGACTTATTTCAAAAATTATATTATTATTTGAAAGTACGTACTTCTGAGGGCCACTTACATTGGACCACCATTGCCATCAAGACAGGATCTGATGATGGAATGTTAGGGAAATCGACCAGAATATTTAATTTTCTTACACTTAATTGACGTACTGACTGTAACAAAGTCGGTTTTTTGCAGTTTTTCTCCACTTAAATTATTTAAACCTGAGTTACAGGGCGCTCAGCATATTTAAATTAAAATATTAGCTAATCCCAATGCTCACAGTACATTAGCGCCTGTCTTCAGAAATTTAAATGTATTTCATTCCCATTAAGTACTATATCTATGATTGAAGTGTAACACATACACACACTCTTTATTCCATTATAAACATAGTTTTCGAATGACACTTGCACTTCTTGTACTTTTCAAACACACGTTTATTTCCATTTCCATATTCGATGTACTTTGGAAATATACAAGTATTTTTTAAATAGTATGTAACATATAAAGCCCACCATACCTATATGTTAATTTTTGATTTTCATACATATACAAAAGTAATAATGTCTATAACTAACGCGTGACGTTGTTTGTCCATGATGGATTCCTAAACTGTGGTCGCATCTGTGGTCCAAGTGTTGGACTTGACTTCATGAGGTCCCAGGTTCAAATCCTGAGTCGGGCAACAAAAAGAAAATGTGGTATTTCCAATTTTCTAATAAAAAAAATGTTGCTCGGAATTGGACATGTGCCCGGTTGGCGATAGGCTTGCCACCTATCACATTGCGGGACTTAGTGTCTTCGGCTAGTCGTGGGTGCCATTTTCTTTTTTTTATGATATTGGAAGGCAAACAAGAAAACGGATTTCCTGATGGTGAGAAATTTCCTGATGGTTCAGCCGATTTAGAGGATTTTATACAAACATACATATATAGATAAATGTTAATACTGTTTAACGTACCTTACCGTACTGTCCGCTTTTCTGAAATACTTAGTAATGATAGTATTTTGAAATGAAAATCCACTTATATGTTATGTAAAAATGGTTCCGCATTATTTGTTTTTTGTTTTTGGTTATGGTTGTAATCATATTCATTGACCATGTAATTGTCTATGATTAGCCTGAAATACCTGAATTGCTACTTGTAAATGAAAATTGCTTTTTTATCGGATTACTTTATTTACACACCTCTGTAGTCTAGTGGTCTGGTGTTAGGGTTGACTGCATGAACAGTCGATTCTTGGGACAGGCAGCGTAAACTGTGTTTTTAGTATGTGACAGGTCAGCAAACAAGCACATAGGTCTCCTGATGGTACAACTATAGCCTATACACACCATAGATGTTATAGGTACGTAGCTGTCCTGTGGTCAGGATTTCAGAACAGTTTTAAGGCTTCCCATTTTTCTAATAAAAACAGCATTGCCCGATATTGGATAATTTCCTTGTTGGCGACAGGTCTGGTACCTGGGATAAGTACTTAGGCTAATCGTCGGTCTCCTGGTTATACATCTGCCTCCCTCTTCGGGGATATGAGCATGAAGATAATTATTTTTACGAGAACGATTATCCTTTTTTTACAAAAATTGGCTTCTGAGCTCCTAAAATAGGGGCTGATAGTTTGCACGAGACTTTCGTCAGTTGCATACTAAATAGCAGAAAATTGGTGTACAGACTCTTTTGTAAACGAAAAATGCTTGCATTACCATTTTATTAAAACCTCACCAGAACCCTCTAAAAACGGGAAGGGAAATTTGTTTGGAGACTTATAGAAATTCCGCAATTACCAAGGTGGAATACTTAAAAAAATCTAACACATAATTACACACACAGATTTCCAAAAAAATATTTAATCTTTGGTTACAAAAAAGTTTTTGTACACCAAATTTGAAATTTCTGCCCTGGAAATTGCGGAATGCTCCATACAACATTTCACACCATCTTTTAAGAAGATGGGGATAGATTTCCAAAATAAAAAGTAATGCACGTTTCAGTCATTAGCCACAAAACAGTTTTTGTACACTAAATTTTAACTTTCTTACTCTTATTGTAGTGATATTTTGCTGTTTTCGAGCTTCACTTGAGCGGATAAGGATGTTTTTTTTTAATTTGGTAATTAAAAACACCATTTCCGTTTTTTTAACATGTTCTATCTATTAAACAAACACACATTGTATCAAAGAAATAAAAGAGATTCAAATCTGTTGAAGGTTATAGAACTAAAAGCGCGTCGCGTGTCGACACACCGCTCGGCTGTAGGTATTTAATTTAAAATCAGGGCGAAGCTACACTACTGTATATGACATTACCGTGTCTAAGCTTAGCTGGCTGAGACGGGCACAAGATAAAGATAGAAGGGAAAGAAATTAGCGAGTCTAGGACGTAATACCAGCAGACCATGCATACTATTCAGAGACTAATTGTACAGGTTTTCGCAGTCTAGTAATGCACCCATGAGAAGCCTCCTATAACAATGTTGCGGCGAATATTCGGCTACTAAAGTAAGTTATAAATAATTGTTTTAAGCTATTTGGGATCATTTAAAAACATACTACTTTCCTGATGGTAAGTTCTTTTACCTCGCAAGCAGTGAGGCTTTGGAATTCTCTTCCCGTAGATATCAGGAAAGCTCCAAATATTAATATTTTCAAAATTATGTTAAAGCGTCACTTTCTACGTTCACTGTGATTAATAATGTTATTGCTTGTTCTAATACCTATAATTAAAACAGGCTTCTGCTTTTAGGATGATTTATTTTGTATAGTATTAGATGCATTTTTATATTTTTAAGAGCACCATTACACAGTATTCCGCTATAGTTTAGCAATTTTAAACGTAAAAACGGAACAAACACTTTCTATTTTCTAATTTCATCCCGGGAAAATAGTAGAAAGAAGTATCTTCACGCCCATATCCCCGAAGAGGTAGGCAGAGGTGCAACTAAGGCACCCACGACTAGCCGAAGACACTAAGTCCCACAATGTGATAGGTGGCAAGCCTATCGCCAACCGGGCACATTTCCAATCCCGACCAACATTTTTTTATTAGAAAATTGGAAAAATCCAATTTTCTTTTTATTGGCCGACCCGGGATTCGAACCCGGGACCTCATGCAGTCAAGTCCAATACCCGGACCGCTAGACCACAGAGGCGACAGTAGAAAGAAAGAAGTTACTGTTTTTATTGTTTCTACAATTTTATCTGCACTTTGGCAATTTCTGTGAAAGTCAACTGTATCCAAAATTATAGAAACAAAAGATTTTTCTAAAAATTTAGAAACACACATCGTCTCTATGTTCTTGAGGTCCTGGGTTCGATCCGCAGGTCGGACAACAAAGAAAAGAAATGTAAAACGTGAAGTTTAATTTGTTGAATAAAAATATAGCCACTTACTCGTGATTGGGCTATATCTAACATTGAAAGAGTTTTTCAAATCGGTCCAGTAGTTCCAAAGATAAATGCGTTCAAGCAACCAAACAAACAAAGCTATTATATATTATATATTAGTATAGATTTACGATCACAAAATTAAATATAAATGCAAATAAGCTGATAAAAAGTGTAAAAACCTTATTCGCACTACCGTTTGATTGCCATTGCCAGCGCTCCTTCGATTGGCGTTTTTTTTGTTAATTTAAAAGAATATTCTTTTGAAGTGGTTCTGTTGACAAGTTTGAATGACATCACAGAATTATAGAGAAATTAGGAAAGTACTTATTTTTAGTGTATTTCGACGACAGAGCACATAAATTGAAGTCGTTTTTTCAGTTTTAATGCGTTTAAATTAAATAAATACCAAGGTCTGACCCTAGCATAAATTAATAAGTACAACGTGTCAAAGTAAACGATTTTATTACACTCACAATAAAGTTGTGATTTGACGTAAATAGTATACAAGGTCTAAATACTTTGAGACTTGTAATGGCACCATCACAACAATATCAATCCCATTATGTCATGTTTTATAGTGCTGGTCCATTATATGGTTTTCCTTTAACCCTCTTAATAACTTTTGTGGTTTTTGGTGCATTACCGCCTTCTCCAGTGATGGCGAATAGGGTCAACACAAGTACTGCTATTTTTATAATAAGCATGCTGAAAAAAAATCAATTTAATTCAAACGTTTCTCATTCATTTTATTCACACTCACAATGTGGGTTAAATGTTAGATGTCTTAATTACAAAGTTTTATTGTGTCTTTTCTGTGAGCGTTTTATGCATATTGCTGGTTTATTTACCGAATGTAAAAAGAAGGCGGACAATGCGTTGTATTCCTATATTTTATGGACCTATTACAAAAATTATTTTATTATTTGAAAGTACGTACTTCTGAGGGCAACTTGCATTCACCATTGCCATCAAGACAGGATCTGATGATGGAATGTTAAGGAAATCGACGAGAATATTTCATTTTTTACACTTAATTGACGTACCGACTATAAAAACGTCGAATTTTTGCAGTTAAATTATTTAATCCTGTATTTTTTTTATCCATATTTAAATGAAAATAATTAGCTAATTCCAATGCTCACAGTTTATTAGCACCTGTCTTCAGAAATATAAATGTATTTCATTCCTATTAAGTACTGTATGTATGATTGAAGTATTAATAAGGGTATATACACACACTTTATTATATATTATTGTAAACAGAGTTTTCTAATGACACTTGCACTTCTTGTACTTTTCAAACACACGTTAATTTCTATTTCCACATTCAATATATTTTGGAAAAGTACAAGTATTGTTTAAATAGCCTGTAACATTAAAAGTATATGTTATATAATACCTAATGTATAGGTTAGTTTTTGATTTTTACTACATATACATAAACTTCTATAACTTACTAACTTTGTTCATTATGGATTTCTATTCTAAACTATGAAATCGATTTTAATTAAATTTACAATCCTTATGCAGTTTGATCCTACTTAAAAGATAGAATAGCTTACAAATCTCTGTATTTAGTGAGGGAGAGGGAGAGGGAGAGGGAGAGGGAGAGGGAGAGGGAGCAAACCGTGTCGTTACAACTTTTCGTGACAAAAATGTTGCTTTTTACTAGTCTCCTCTACTAGTAAACAATATAGAGCGTGCATATTCAATTTCACCAAAACCGGAGTAGCCGATTTACACGAATTTAAACAAACACACATATATAGATAAATGTTAATACTGTTTAACGTACCTTACCTACTGTCCGCTTTTCTGAAACACTTAGTAAATATAGTATTTTGAAATGAAAATCCAATATTTATGGAAAAAAATGTTCCACATTATTTGTGATTTGTTCTTGGTTATGGTTGTAATCATATTCATTGACCATGTAATTGTCTATGACTAGTCTGAAATACCTGAATTGCTACTTGTAGAAAATTACTTTTTTTTATCAGATTACTTTATTTACACACCTCTGTAGTCTAGTGGTTCGGTGTTAGGGTTGACTGCATGAACACTCGATTCTTGGGACAGGCAACGTAAACTGTGTTTTTATTTCTGATAGGTTAGCGAAGAAGCATACGGGTCTCCTGATGGTGCAACTGTAGCCTTTAGACACCATAGATGTTATAGGTACGTAGCTGTCCTGCGGCCACGGTTTCAGGCCAGGCAGTTTTTAAGGCTTCCCTACCCTCCGGAACGAATCACTACAACAAAGTCCCTAACCAATGTTCTAATAAAAAGAACATTGCCTGATATTGGATAATTTTCTGGTTGGCGACAGATTTGGCACCCATCACATTGTAAGACTAAGTATTTCGGCTAACCGTGGGTGCCCTGGTTATACATCTGCCTATGTGTTTGGGGATATGAGCATGAAGATATTCATTTTTAAGAGTATAAAATAAACATCAAACTAAGAAAATTAGTGTACAGACTCTTTTGTAAACGAAAAATACATTAAGATTTTATTAAAATCTCACCAGAACCCTATAAAAATGAGAAGAGAAATTTGTTTGGGGACTTATAGTATTCCGCAATTATCAAGGTGGAACACTTCAGAAAACCTAATACAAAATTACACCCTGTCTTTTCAGGAGATGGAGGCAGATTTCCAAAGAAATATTAATGACAGTTTTCATCATTGTCTACAAAAAAGTTTTTGTACACCAAATTTTAAATTTCTGGCTTGGAAATTGCGAAATGTTCCATACATAATTTCTTACTGTCTTTTAAGGAAATAGGGTAGATTTATAAAAAAAATAATGCACGTTTTTATATTAATAATTGGCTACAAAGAGTTTGTACACCAAGTTTTAAATTTCTGCCTTGAAAATTGCGGAATGAAACAAACTTCCATCCCATCTTTCATGGGAAGCCTTTAACCTTCCTCGAAACATGAAGTGCCTACCTGCCAAGTTTTTGATCTTAAGATCGGTTTAGTAGATTCAGCGTAAATCGCGGTTGGGATACAGACCAACAATCAAAATTTTAAAAATGCAGTAGTCCACCTGCTGCCCATTTTAAGACGCCTATGCCTCTTTTTTAAATTATTCGTTGTACAGAATTCACTCTTCTACAGATTTATTTTAAAAATACATATACTCAGTCGGGTCATAAGTTCTGTCACATGTTTATTATTAAGTATTAATCACCTGTTTGTTCTTAGAATAATCCATTGTTTATCAAAATGAACTGGATAAAATGTTAATTACATTTACTCAAAATCAGCCCGTGATTTTCAAAACAGGCTTTAAATCTGCGAAGCCAGTCATCTACAGCAGCACCTACGAGGTCCATGACAATATCTTGATCAGGGATTCCTTGAGTCACTCCAAATTGAGAGAAGGTTTTGAACAAGCCTTCTGTTCCAAGTGTTGCCATATTTTGTAATCTAACGGATTCAAGTCTGGACTGGAAGAAGACCAGTCTTCGCGGTGGATGAAGTCAATTTCATGTGCATTCTTGCGCTTCTCGCTCTATGGGCTGGCGCAGAATCTTGTTGGAATACCCAGGGTCTGTTATTGAACATGGTATGAGAAACAGGTTCCACAAGTGCTGTGAGCATTGTGTTTTGTAAAATTTTTCTTGTGTAAATTTTTTTTCGTTCGTAAAAAGAATTTGACAGTGCTTTTTTCATGCATTCTGCTTCAACAAAACGCGGGATCTCTTCAGTCTTATGTCCATTAGGCGCGCATTCAAGCGATGTTCTGTTTTTCTGTGATAAGCTCGTAGTCCTTAGTTTTCATTCAACACAATTTTCACCGTTGTTTAAACAAAACAAAAACCCCATCTGAAGAGCTAACAGTTTCTGCTTGCGGAAGGAATTTCAATCAAATTCGCAAATTCGTAATTTGCAGACAGGTTAGAATTTAATGTACTCGATACACCACAAGATTCCTGCAAAGAATTTCCCAGTCTAAAAAGGATCTAAAGGAATGTACTAAATTTACAAAAAAAGAGCTTATACCAATATATATCACCATTATACCATACGGCGAAAACATATTGTAGTCGATTCCATCAAGACGATACTTAGAACTACTTAGGGAACCGTTTTATATGGTCCAAATTGTTAAAAGTATGTTCATGCTATAGTACGTATGTACGTAATGCTCATAGAATGATAATGTAACATACAGTAGACTAATTCTGCTCTGTTTTTGGAAATAAACATCTACAGCCGCGACAGCGCCTTCTGAGTTATAACAAAATTTGCTTAATTTTTTTTTATTTCTAATTTTGTTATCGTAGATATTGTATTTATTTAAAACAAATAGAAATCGTTGATTGCATAGCGAAAGTTTAATAAAAATGCATATGGTGTTTTTGATTACCAAATTTCGTAAAAATTCATCCTTACTGCTCTAGATAGTCTATAATTGTTCTTTGCTAGATTAAATAAATACTTTGACTTATTAACCAAAATATTATTTACAAATCACACGCTTACGTATTAGTTATAAAATAAAAAAAGTTATTACATCGACCGTAACGGCGCAGCGCGGTAACGCAACCTTGAATAATTGCATACTGAGTGTCTACCGTACTTGACAAGTGTAGGTATAAACGCATTTTGGCCTGTTTTTATTAAGATAGATTACAGTATTTTGTTATAATGTATCAAGTATTGTTGATGATGATTTTTCAAGTTTTTGCCCAATGATCACCATAATGGTCCAAAGGGCTAACTTTGTTTTGATCTTCATAACACACTTTCTTATTTCGTTAGTTCGTCATTTTTGTTAGTACCTAATCGTAATCCCTATTCGTGACTCAGACTAATATCAGATTTTGAGTATTTGTTTACTCTGTCTCATAAATCACATGCAGTAAAGTTATCGGTGTCTATTAAACATCTGGTAATAACTACATGACTCACAAGTCTTAAATCATATTAGATAAGGGCCGATTATTTTATTTATAAGTAACTATATTTATAATCTCAAACGGAACCATTTCAATATTTACATGGTGGGTCATATATATCGTTCAGTAAAATTTGTAATAAGGGTCATAGGCATCATTTAATAAAATCTGTATATATGAAATAAAGTTCTGTTAGTTATACCATTTATAACTCTAGAACAGCTAAACCGATCAGGCTCAAAATTGATGGGAGGTAGATTAAACATTTTCTCTTCTTTTTTCTTCTTATAATTTCTTTTCTACAAGAAAATCCTTAACACTATAATATGTTTTCTCTTACAATAAGTCAAATACCTATACCTAGACAAATACCATGAGTCCATTCGCAGACTCAGAAGCCGTAAAGATTCTTGGGTGCACCGCCTCTTGCAAGACAAAGGGAGCTTTCTAAAATGAGCACGCGTAACACGCCAGGAAACGACAGAAAATATGAGGATCGCCATGACAGTACATTCGTATTTTAATACCACATGCTTAATTAAGATAATAATAAATATACGAAAAATAAGATTCTTTGTGTACTTCTATAAATTTTGAAGATAGAAAAAATTTCGCCCCTAGTTACGATTTGAACCTATAACTTCCCGTCTTAACCCGGCGAATGCTCTAGTCATTTGAGCTACTGATACGGTAATAGCCAAGTCACCAGTGCGCGCGTAACCTTACAATGCAACGAAAATAAAAAAAATATCCTTCTTAGTATGTCAATGTAAATATAATATACACTCATACAGACACATATTTTATTTTATTTGAATAGTCGCCAGATAGTGATAGTTTCCATAGGTTTATATTTTACTCTTTGACTAATACTAAATACACTGGATGCCTGCTATTCCACGTCACCTAGCTCAGACGCAGTGCGCGATCGTTCATACAAATAGTACTATGGCTACTTTGGTCCATCAAAAATCTTCTCCGAAATGGAGATACTAGAATGACGGAAACATACTAGATGACGGACAACGGATGTAGTGTAGTCAGTAGCGTGAATTATCATAGAAATAGTTCTACGGCTGCTACGCAACTTATTTTCACGGGTTCGGAACGGATTCGGATCGGACGTAGTGCGGAATCTCTCTAACTCTTGAACCTCGATTGGAATTTATATCGAGTGGAGTAGTTAGTATTTTAGGTACTCTTGAACACAATACGTGCAAATTATTATCATTAAGTTAATACACATACATACATACCTACATACTATCACGCCAATTCCTTACGGGTTAGGCAGAGAGTTACGAGTGCCAGGCCTCACGATCCTGACTGGCTTCCTTCATATTCATTACCCTTTTCATACAAGCACGCCGGTTTCAGAGACTCTTGACACCACCCTCGTATGATATCCGAGTGATCTGATCGCGGAATGTCAACCTTGGTCTCCCCGGATACCAACATCCATCTACATTCGAATTATATATCCGCTTTTTCAATCTTTTATCTGTCATTCTTTCTACATGACCGAACCAACCAACACTTTCTTTCAATCCCAATCTATCTCGGATCTCACTGTTACGAATGCGGTCAGCGAGCGTTACTCCACAGTAGCACTCTCATTTCGACCGTATTTATGCTACTTTCATCCTGTTCTGACATACCTAACTCACGCTTCTATAAAAAAGCATAGTTGGGATAAGGACAGAATTATGCAAAACGAGTCTAGCTTTTTGACTAAAAACCTCGCTTTGAAATAGCTTACCCAACGATTCGCACCCTGTACATACTCTCTTCTTTACATCCGCTGTGTACCTTCCATCTCTGCTAAAAACACAACCAAGATATACAATGTCATTCACTTCCTCCAACACTACATCGTCAACCATAACTCTTACATCCGTTCTGGCTACTTCTCTTTCAAACACCATTATTTTGGTTTTCATCGCATTCAAATGTAAGTTAATATATTGTAATGTAAATTAAGTTAATAGTAAACAATAAATCATTTCCTCGGATTCGTTGAATTTGTTTATAAGTAAATGTTAATAATCCGCTAGTACTGTGTTCGAAAGTAACTAAAGCGACATATACGATTCCAATGTCTAATTCGCACGATATCGGGATTTAAGAGATTCTGCATCA
Organism: Calephelis virginiensis; assembly: GCA_002245475.1. NCBI lineage: Eukaryota > Metazoa > Arthropoda > Insecta > Lepidoptera > Riodinidae > Calephelis > Calephelis virginiensis. The sequence goes on along the minus strand of NJDC01002032.1, from coordinate 54,258 downwards.
GTATTTTCTCCACCAAAAACGTCAATTAGTCATAAATATTAACATACCTAACCTCGCGAAATGCATTGAACATCTTATAAGCTTGCATATATCGCCCAAGATGAATTTTAGGAGTTTGATTAAAACTAGAGCAAACACAGCTGTCAGATAGTTGGAGATTCTGTGAGTAACCAATATCACACCAGGACAATAGCTGTCTTTAGCAAACTCCGGTCCAAAAGTGCATGGAGCATTGGCGTATAGGGTTGTCAACCATACTTTATAATAACGTATCCTACTTTATTTTTGGTAATTATACTTTATACCTTTACATAAAAATAAAGTATGCAAAAATACTTTATTTTCAACCTTTACTACGATGCGTAAAATAAAATACAAATTATGAAAAGTACAGTAGAAAAATAGCACTATATACCTACTTAATGCATACTTAAATGCATCTGATAGATTAATAAATATAAAAAAAAAGTTATTTCTTACCTACTCTCGATTCCCGCCAATTCAGCTTCCACTGAAAGAGTTTTTTTGGAAAGGAATCCAAAGTGGCGGAAAGAGAGAAAAAGAGCATCAATTTTTTTATTTTATTAATCAATCAATCAAAAATGAGTTATTTATTTGAATTAAAATTATATTGATTGTCAATCAAGTTTTGCAACTTTTAAAGGTAACAAAAAAAATTATAGCATATGCTAAAAGCACACAAAAGTATGTAACAACATACTTTTTTTTCTTCATAATACTTTATTTTTTTCATATTCATAAGTTTATACGTTTTTTTGGCCAAAAAAAGTTGTCAACCCTAATGGCATATCCAACCAGCTTCTTGCTTTGAATTTCAAAACTCAAAATCTCGGATACAGGTATGGCTCCTGGAAATTCGGAAATGGACTGACCAATTATTAACCAATTGTTTAAGACACTAAACAAAAGTCAAAATTCCACTGAGCCTGCAGATTCCACCGACAAACTGCGATGCTCAGGTTTGATTCCCGATGGAGGCAGGCATATGCCAGATGAACGTCGACGTCTGTATTAATTCAGGGTCTAGGTGTTTATTTCATGTTGTCCGATATCCGTTTAACTTTTTTATGTATTAGTATTTTTGACCCAAAACACAAGCATGTAATTTCTTATTTTGGTGTTAGATTAATTTGTATAATTTGTCCAGGGGTAGGTAATTATTTATTTGTTTTGTTTTGCGGGAATAAGTTGTCATTTTCCACCCGCAGGAAAAGGACTATTCGAACGGAGTAATAACGTTATTTCGATATTATAATAGTTCTTTTATGCTACAGCAACGCATTCTTCTTTTATCTATATTAAATATTATATATATTTATCTATATTATAGGGACATTTAACTATAGATTTATGTAATACGTGGAAACCTGTAATTGGCCTTATTTTTGTAATTGAATATTTCATGATCTTTGTAAAGCAGTAAGCTTTCCGAGAGTGTAAAAGTAAAATAAAATAAATTTACATAAAAAAAAAATTAAGACTTAGTTAGACTTTCTTAGTGGATGCCAGATACAGTACCTTTTTCTACCTCTTTAAAAAGTATCTTCACGCCCATATCCCCGAAGAGGTAGGCAGAGGTACAACCAAGGCACCCACGACTAGCCGAAGACACTAAGTCCCACAATGTGATAGGTGGCAAGCATATCGCCAACCGGGCACATTTCCAATCCCGACCAACATTTTTTTAATTAGAAAATTGGAAAAATCCCATTTTCTTTTTGTTGGCCGACCTGGGATTCGAACCCGGGACCTCATGCAGTCAAGTCCAACACCCGGACCGCTAGACCACACAGGCGATAAAACATTTCTTTAAAACATCTAAATACCGTTTTCTTTGTTTCGAGGTCTTTATATTTGTACACGTAAACATGGAATTTACCCAATTGAGGCTCTTACATTTCATAAGTATTTTTTTAAATGCAAGAGATTGATAGGTCACCTTTTTAAGCTTCAGTAATTGTTTTTTTACAGTTTAACATGTAATTGTTCCCTTAGGAAAAAAGTAGTTGTTCCGTTTATTCTCTTACCGACCAATCAAATGTTTGAACCATTCAGAAGAAAACTGGTTGACCAATTTCCAGTTTATCGCATCGGAAAAAGGATTTTTTTAGTAGTAGAAAGTAAAACCTAGTAAAGTGGATCATAGGTTTGTGGGGGATTGAGATTAACGAGGATTATGTTGGTTGTGAAGGGAGTAATATCATACATACATATCGTTACGCCAAGTACCTTACGGGATAGGCAGAGATTATAGAGTGCCAAACCTTACGATCCTGTCAAACCTGTCCGGCGTCCTTCACATTCATTAACCTTTTCATACAAACACACCGGTTTCGGAGACTCTTGACACCATCCTCGGATAAAATCCGAGTGATCTGATCGTGGAATGTCAACCTTGGTCTCAGGAAGTTAAATCAACACAAAAAAAACAAAGAATATTTACGCACATGTATATTTCCACTGTGTCTTCACCAATTATATCATCATTCCTGGACAACTGAGTTTGAGCGAAAACACAATCAAGCCCTCACCCCTTATAAATATAAATCTCACATAAAAAGTCTCATACTCTTTACTGTATAAGATACAAGTGACGAAATGCAACCATCTACTTTATGAATAAAAAGAATGGGTCAAATTTGGCATATTAGGAAACCACAAACGATTAGCTGGATATGTCCATTCCTTTTTTACTTACTACTTAGGCACTTATACTTTTTTATCGGTTTTGATAGCATAAAAACATTTTTTTAAATTATACTTTTTCACAGCCCACTTTATTTAATACTGTAAAACACTTTAGCCAACTGACTTCACTTTTAACAGTGTCATTGGCGTTTTACAATTAAAAAAGTTGCATAAAGTTTAAGTTAATTATGTTTAGTATTTTGTACTGTGGAAAATGGTGTGTTATTTAAAAAAAGGCCAGAAATAAACATGGATAGTTGCATATTATCATATTTATTAATATGTTAAACGATAAGAAATATCTATTAAAAGGTAGGTTTTAATTACTAATCTCGAGTTATCTGTTATCACCTACCAATTTATAGTAATGCTAAAAAAATAGATAACTTAAGATTTGTATAGTCTATAGGTATGATAATTTGTCATTTTGATTTTAATTTTTTGTTTATTCCAGATTCCTATAAGCAAATAATTGTTTTATTTTTCTAAATAATGCTTCGTTACTCTTAGACAAACTACGTTTGGTGATAACTACTAGTGACAAGCGACCGTAGTTAGATATCTTACCGACTCTTAAAGATGGTATTCCAAAAAAAAAGCTACCATCTGTACATTAGCCAAATTATCCATTTTGAATTAAAGAAGCCTATTAGAGAATATTATAGTTAGTCCAGGTTATCTAAACTATGTGAATAACTTGTGATTTCATATTTTGTGACGTATCTACTAAATTCAACATACTGTAATTTTCATTCAATAAACAGATGGGCAGGCTACGCCTGTAATTGGTATCTTATACTATTAATTTTTATAACAATACATCACAGATCAAGGCAACTAGTGCTTATTATCGAGAGGCATCAAAATGAATGTACTACACTAAAATTATTAGCAAGTATATGACAATCTTTTAATGGCGACAAGTTACCGATCGACTAGCTTTGGTTGTGCTAAAATTATTTATATATTTTTAATTGTACCACTTACATGAAATATTGCGAAAATAGTTCAAAACCGCCATATTACTAATAAAGAACTAATTATAGCACATTTTTGTTTAAATGTTTTTAAAATTAGTGTTTTCTCTAATACATAATCGTTTTGTCTTGTTTTTTAATTTATTTATGTTTACAGTACATGATGTATGCCTACCTACCTAATTTAATAATTGCTTGGTATTAAATCTTTATTATATTCCTATTAAATTTAAATAATAATTTTAGCACAATCTAAAAAATACATTTCCCTTTATATAATTATGGTATAAATAGGTATATTGTTTCTACCAATGGCTACCATTTCATAGTACACGTGAGTATCCAAGTAAAATATTGCCAAATAAATAAAAATAAATAAATAAAACACTCCTTGATTTTTTCTAGCAAATTAAACTGTTAAATTCAAAAACCGAATACTTTCGGCATAGAGATGGAAACTATATTTTTAGCAGAATGTGCTGAATGGCTTTGAGTTTGATTTAAAAAGCTATCCTTGTAGCCGGTAAGAACATTATTTCTAAAACTTAATAATTTGATGATCCTCCTTTTTATTCGCAATTTTATATGTATAAAATTTTTAAGAATGTATATTTATAATTATAATTGAGCATATTTGAGTAATAGTTTACTATATTGTAACAACTCTAGGTAAACCTACATTTATACACACAATTATAAAACACATATAGTAATATCTGAAATAACAATAAATAAAGTATTTCCCAAACAAAACATACCGAAAGAGTACAGTAGTATTATTTAAATTATGCGCTTCGGCTGTATTCGCCAAGCTTTGCAAATCCGAATGTATTTTAAAGATATCTATATAGAGTTGTTATTACACATAATTAATCATTTCGCTTAAATTTAGATTAGGTTAAGCCAATTTAAAAATGAAAGTATAAAGTGTTAAAAGAGTAGAAAGTATAAAACCGAAGCGCATAATTTAAATAGTAGTACCTTATTTTTCTTACAATATTTTTCTTACATTGATCATATCAGGCAACCTAAAAATAGTTATAGAAGTAATGTTATAAAAGCAACCTCAAAATAGTTATGAGCCCTTTTTATTGATATTAACAGAAATTGCTGTCAAAGTTTTGAATGTCTAAGCAATCAGCTTTTCTTGTTTATGATATTTCTTCATACTAATACTAGATATATATTTAAAGTAGGTATACCACCCGTATTCAAGAAGCTTACTTGGCTAAGTAATGAAAAAGCGCTGCGCTAAGTACGACATTTAGCTACGTACTTAGCTTGCTTTTACTTAGCTAAGTGTTGTTCTTGAATTGGATGACTTGACGTAATAAACGCATAGCTAAATGTCGTACTTCGCACAGCGTTTTTTCGTCACTTAGGCAAGTTAGCTTCTTGAATACGGGTGTATGTCATGAGGTTATTACTACTCAAGGTGACACTCCTAACATAGAACTGACGTCATATCTAAATATTGATGACTCTCTCTAATGTACTGACCCCTCTTTCAAAAAGTCTTGTGCTGTCTTCTTTCTTTCTTTCTTTAGGTTTTGGCCTATACGTCAGTATTTTGGTCACGTAGAAATTTGCATCAAACTTTATATCAATTTTAATCAATTATAATTAGTCATCAGTCATAAGTCGTCAGTAAGTCATGTCAGGCTCTTGGGTAAAGCGGTGGCCTCATCACTCAAGCTCATGTAATGAGATTTGGCGGCAAACACTAATTTCTTCATGATTATTTCATTTGTGCACTTTCACTGAACAAAATTGTACAAAATGCCACCAAAATTTTATTCAATATTAAAACGAAATTCAATAATTATAAAAAAACTTCGACCATCTTTTCTCTCGATGACGCCAAAACTCTTGTGCTGTCAATTAACAAAGTCAAAATGAAAGAGAGATCGGTGCATTAGAGAGAGACAGCAATATTTGGAAATGATATTAGTTCTTTGTTAGGAGTGTAAATTCCAGTAGTAGTATAGTTTTACTGTATGTATCATACGATGTTATTTATTAATCAAGAAGTGTTTCTCAATTGTGATGGTAATAGAAAGCGTAACCTATTAAAAACTATTTTTCTTATTCGCAGTATTTACAGTTTAAATCTTAGGTATTCTGAAATATACACATTATTTAGCTTAATACATTATTTATTTTAAAGCCCACGAGTTGAGCGCAATTTACTGAGTTCAATTGTAATTTTTGTTTAAGATAAATCATCTTTAGTTAGTGGCGACGAATGAAGGTCATCCTTATAGATTTTTTTTGCCCTCTGGGCGGAAAGTGGCAAGGATCCTACCGCTTCGCTTTAGCGCTTTACACGAAGTTGTCACTTTCTGTCTCCGTTGTGGAGAATTAATTCATCTATCCAACGCACCGAACGGAAAGTCGCTTACCTAACTCGCCAAATTATAGACGAAGTTGCCAGTTTCTAGTAACGTCGAGTAGAGAAAACATATTTTACGATTACTTTAAATTTTATTATAATGTAAAGTAGTTACGAATTGTTATATGTATTATTAACTGTGAATTGTTAACTGTAATTTTAAAATATGCAATAGCTGTTTTCCTTTTGATAACTTTTTTGAAAGAAAATACGATCAGTTACACTAAGCATTATAAGTTCAAGTAATTTCCGAGCATTGAAAGTTGTGTTTAATACATATTTTACTTAAATAATATAAGGTATTCCAAGTTAATTATTGGATAGAAAGCTATAAATATAAGGATTTTTGGAAGCAGATCAAGTGAACTGAGAGCATTATCAGCGTGTGTTTTATTGGGAGCTGGTTCAGCTCACTTTGTTTTTTTTTCTTATTCCAAATAACTTATCATTTCACTTAACTAGAACTGTAATCAAATCGATAAATAACTTTGCAATTGATACACTCTGACAAGTAAATACATATAAGTTTATGATAACGTGTAGGTGATATTAATTACGGTATATAAGTATGTTTATTCGTTTTGCTTTATCGAATATTGAACGTCAGCTATAGAAATGAATCAATATTCGAATCGTATGCCCTTTTTAAAATTATTATCTAAACAGTCATAATGATAACCTTCATTCATAGCCTTTAGGTAATACGTCTTCACTTTTAACTACCATTTACATTTTAATCTTATTTTTAAGACTACATATGCACTTAATATAAACACAAATGCACTAACTATTAAAGCTATCACAACGTTTGTATAACTGTCATGTAACATTCCAGTTTCTATCAAAAGAGTTCTTGGATTAGCAAAATAGCACATCAACTCTTGACAATTGAGTTTTTGACGATCTAGCCCAAAAATGGATATTACAAGGCCTGATAAGCCGTATTTTAGGAAGGATAAGTGGTAAAGCCAATGAACAAACCCTGGAGCATCTGCATATCTTAGGAAGAATCCGGAAAATACTACGAAAGGCATGATGAAGAATGGTCCAAATATCACACCAAGCTGAAAAGGGAAAAATGTTGTTATTTGCTTCATAAATAATTAATAAAGACTTAAATATACTTAATATTAAATAGTATGAATATGTCATTTCCAAAAACTGGTTACGGATTTTAATGGATGAAACGCTAAGTACTTCCCTATACTATAATAATTTGCTTCTATATTCATACATAGTATATCAAATTCTATAGACAACATTAAAATCAAATCAGATCAAATTCTATAGACAACATCATAGATTGACCGCCTCGTTGGTCGAGTGGCTAGCGTACACGCTTAACTACGCTGACTAACCGCGAGGCTTGGGTTCGATTCCCGACGGGGGAAGGCATTTGGCTGATGAATATTTAGATGTCTGCATTTCCGGGTCTGGGTGTTTATTAGATTTATTCTAGTATTTATTTAAGTAATTCTATGTATTAGTTTCGTTTACTTACACCCATAACACAAGCATATAATTTGCTTACTTTGGGGTTACTTTTGGGGGACAAGTTACAGAAATTGAATCTATCCCCAAATTTAATAAATATTTATTTTTTATTAGTATTAACATTACTGACATTAGCAAAATTATCATGTAGCTTTTACCCACATTTAAAAAACATATTGTTACTTTTAATACCTCCAAGACTATATTATGTACAAAGTTTCATGATGATTGGTTAATTAGTTTTCGTGTGAAAGCAAAACAAATAAATATATATTCTTATTTATAATATTAGCAGGGTTTAAGTATTTTGCAAAAAATTAGAATGACATACCTACGTTAAACTTATAAAACCTTATTTTGGTGTTTATTAACTCTTGTTAATTTAAATAACAATATTGGTATTGGTGGATATTTATAGTATTTTAAATCCATATATTATAGATTTTTCTATTTATTCTTCTATTCGCACGAATCGTTTTAATTTTGATTCCAATAACTTAAACTAGAATTGAGAGTTTCTCAAAGCTTTTAATCACGATCATTATCCCAGCGATAGTCTCGGTTGTCATGTCTCGTCTTAGAAATCTCAGGTTCCTTAAAGTCTCGTAAGGAAAACAGACGATAATCGCAGCAGTTTACTCGAGTTCTAATATTTTACAGTATTACTATTTAAATTATGCGCTTCGGCTTTACACTTTTTACTATTTTTACACTTTATACTTTTATTTTTTAACTGGCTGACCTAATCTAAATTTAAGCGAAATGATTAATTATTATGTGTAAAAACAACTCTATATCTTTAAAACACATTCGGATTTCCGAAGCTTGACGAATATAGCCGAAGCGCATAATTTAAATAGTACTACTGTAATAATATATGCAAGTAATAAAAAATAGTAAGCTGCAAGTAAAAATGAAGTAAAAATATTACTTAATAGTATACACACCTTTACATCAAATATAGAACCATTTAGAAGTCCCACACAAACTGCTACATATGATACCAAAATTAGCGTGCAGCAGTATAATAAAAATCGCACAATTTCATTTGGTTGGCCCGTCATAAAATATGTGATGATTGTAAATGCCAAAGTACATATAGTTTGTATCGGCAACACTGATACTAATGTAGAAACATAATATGCCCCTGCGTTATGCCATCTATTAAAATGCTCTCTTCTTATTATTGAGATCTGTTCTGGAACTAAAAACAATAAATGTTAAATCAGTTGTTTATGTGAATACTTTATCTGAATTATATGCTATAATAAATTTACTAATAGATATGGTTTTAAGATCGCTGTTACAAAACATATTATGCATATCTAAATAAACAGTAAGAGTTAACTATTTTAGTAAGTAATATTTATCTTCTGAAGGGCAGTAAAATGTGAAAAGTCTCAGATCAGTAGGGTTACTCTTGAAGTTTAGTCTCGATTCAAGCAATATTGGAAATTAGAATCGAGTATGTCATCTTAGATACTTTTGAAGACAATCCCGGTCAATTATTAATATGTAGTTAATATTAAACAATACATTATTTTATCGGGTTCGTTAAATTTATTTGCAACTAAAAGTTAATAATCCGCTGGGACTGTGTTCGAAAGTACTTAAAATGACATATACGATTCCAATTTTTGATTCGCGTGATATTACGATTGAAAAGTAATCCTACGGATAATTTTTGCCTTGGCTAACATGCATGATCTTAGTTTTCTTATTTAACTGCCCAAAGGATGTAATATACTGTTTCTGCCCGACGAAGACGGAAAGCGAAAACTTCGTTTATTGGAGCGCGGGGAAAGTTGACACTTTCGGTCCGGAGGGCAAAAAAATACTATTATTATCATTATTACTTACAGCTTACGGACACCGCACTGAAAGCAGTGAAAGACACGAACATAAGACTATAGAAGAGGGAATTGTAATTAATCCTCACGTCTTCTGCATTTCTGCCAATGTTCCAACATAGAGTGCCAACAAATAACGCCATGGCACAATATATTGCTGTAATGGCAAAAGTAAACGATGGAGTTCTCCAAAATACCTGCGTGACAATAAAAACATTAAATTTACACATAGTCGATGAAATAGCCGTAAATATTATACAGTACACATCACACACTATATTGCAGACATTTACACATACACTATGCGCAGCAGCTTTCCTAGTTTGGTATCACTGACCTGTCTCCACAATGTCAATACTTGTGACTGTTGTATTGTATAGATAGACTGATATTCATCAATAGATGGCAAAAATAAAAAGTATCACCGCTGTTCCGATCGGAAGGTGTTATGTTATTTTCGTTACGGGATTTCTGGATTCTCCACGCTCAAGGCCCGCGTTAGAAGCTATGCAATAGCTTAAAAACTGCTTATACTCACTAACTTTTTAGCTAGTTTTAAACTATCTTATAACAAAAAACTAGTAAGTATAAGCAATTTTGCAGTAATATGAAAATGTTTGCTTGTTTACTAGTCAAACAAAATTGTTATAAAAGTACCCGTATTTTTTTTATTTACAGATACTTCTGTTTCTCTGACCGATTTTAAAGAAACATAGACAAGATTTTAAGTTAAGCATGTATTTTGAACAAATGATGAAAATCCAATAAAAGTCAACCCAATAAATTCCCCGATTGAAGAACAAACTAAAAGTCAAGAAAACATTCCTGGTTCAGAAACCTCCTTATAACTAATCAAAATCATTTTTTTGTAGTCTTCAATATACAGATAACGTGCTTCTACGATTTTAATAAAATTATTTTTTTTTGTTTAAAATTTAATCAATTTAGAAAAAATAGGTAAATAACACGTCTTACGTTTTTAGAGTAAATCAATTATGGTTAGTAAAAAAAAAAACAACAACAAACTTGATAATATGTATGTTTTACTCAATTTAACTATTTTTGCTAACATTTTTATTTTTAGGACGAATTAAGGCTAATTTAGGATCCTTCGTGTGTCTAGATTACTTTTGACTGAGTTTTAGATTTTTAAATATTTAACTTTAAACATTAAAATATGTTCTTCATAAAAAATAAGACATTTATGGGTACGTACAACTTTATTATCCACTAAACAGTTGAATTTGACGTGCAATTTTTGTAAGCTTTACTACAGTAGTGTCCTGTTGAAGAATCGATTATTTCGTAGTTAAAATAACTTTTGAGCACATAATTTGTTTTATAATGTTTATACGATTTATTACCATCTCTAAGGCCACAGTAAAATATTTACTAATCTGAACCCTTACTATGAGTTTACAGCCTATCAAGTTTACTATACTCGCTACCGTCTCTGTAAATTATTTGTATGAAAACTTTGAACAACGCCTCTATTGGTAACTAAGAGAAACACATTTTTAAATTAAAAGTGTCATAGATTTCGACATGTAAGTTATCGAACGTAATCTATAGCAGCTCATGGTAAAGGTTCTGTACCCTTTTTATACATGTATACGAAATAAAAACAATTTTAGCAGTGAAATAGTATCTTTACTGTTTCAGTTGTTTGTTTGTTGTTTTACTGAGTGGATTAGGAATGGAGCTCTGGCTTAGCCATTTTAAAGCGAGATTTTGAGTCGAGATGCTAGACTCACTTTGCACAATTCTATCTCAGCGTTATTGTATGGAAGCGAAAGTTGCGTAGGTATATCAGAAAAAAACATGAAAATAGGATAAATGCGGTCGAAATGAGAGAGCTACGGAAAAAAATGTAGCAGTGAGATCCGTACCGAGAGAGAAAGAGTGGGATTGAAAGAAAGCGTTAGTGTTAAAATGGGAAAGGGGATGCTCTGTTGGTTCGGTCATGTAAAATAATGACAATGTCTATGTATATCTGAGAATAGACAATGTCTATGTATATCTGAGAATTAAATGTGGATGGATGCAGGTACCTAAGGGTAATCACTTAGGTTTTGTTCAGGGGTGGTGTCAAAAGTGGTCAAATTGGTAATGAATGTGGAGGAACGTATTTTTATTTTAGCACTTGACCTGTGCTTAGGATAAATTTTCTATAAATTTTAAAGAAAGAAAAAATTTCGCCCCAGACAGGATTTGAACCTGGAACCTTTCGTCTTAAGCCGACGAATGCTCTAACCAATTGAGCTACTGAGGATTCAAGTCCCAAATCCAAGCACAAGTCAAGTGCTAAAATAAAAATACGTTGCGAGAAACTAAAGTTATGGCCATTCTAAAATGTGAATTTCATCTGTAATGATGAACTCATTTGGTGGGTACTCAGAATTGTGTATCTATAGGACATAACTACCCGCGTTAACGGGTTAGAAAGGAATTAAAAATTTCGCCACGGGACTTGAATCCTCAGTAGCTCAATGTGGAGGAAGCCAGGAATGTCCGAAAGGACTATAAACATTTGACACTCGACACTCGATGTTGAATACAGCTCTTGATATATTTTGATTTTAACAAAATAGTTTTTGTAATAGCATAAAAACAAAGAAAACATTCTCTGTTCATTGTAAGAAATAACCCTCTTACAAAAGAAAGGAAATCCTGCAAATCCGAATGTGAGCTCTAGTGAGATGGTGAGCTCTGACGTTATGATGACAGAAAAGGCAAAGTCAAGGATTCATTTAGGAGAAAAGATCAGACTGGATCTTAGTCTAACTGACTGCTTAGTCCAATAACTCAAGAATTTTAAGAGCTACCATTCCATAAGCGAGGTATATGACCGGCATAGAATAAATAATAGTACTAACGTACAGAAGGCTCACTGTCGCACAAAACGTGAGAAAACTTTAATCATAAGATTAAGGGTCATATTGCGCTGAGTGTGCGCTGAGTGACTAGACCCGATTTAATATGAACCCATACTAAGCTGAATCTTATGACATTGACTGAAGACTCATTTAGTGTTATTCAAATAATACTCGTATAATGTTCTGATGTTCGGTATGGGTTTTTGGGACTGGTCTGATTTTGAATTGATGATCTTTTGAAATGATGAAATGATGGTCTTGATGATGCCTGAGTCCATTTCAACAGCGAAGCGGAAACTCCCCCCCCCCCCTCAACGTTGAATTGCATTTAAACTTGGCGTAGGAGACTGGAGAACAAAGAGATGAATACAATATTTTATTATCTAGGAGGAGGAAGCTAGGTCTGTAGAAACCATAACACATGGCACTCCCTGCCTCTACTACGACAGAATTGGCGTCATGTATATGTATGTTTAGATATTTCACGTTGTGTGGTTTGTATTATTTCGAAAAAATAGTTTAGCTTACATAAACCGTACAAGTGCCTCATGCACTTGTTACTAGGCTATATAATAATAAAATCTACCACCGGATCGGAACGTGGCCACACACTGATAAGATCCGTAGACTGAAACTCAGAGGGATTGTCTCTTAGTCGTTATTCTTTACAAAATAAGTAGTAATTTATATTTATAATATAATAAATTACATCATACATTATTATTTATAAGAGATTGGTATGAGGAGCAATCAATCCCAAGCATCCTTATCCGCTGAATATTGAGCAAAGATGTAAGAAATTTTTATGTAATTTTAATTGGATACATTTTTTAATTTATTTAAAGGAAATACTTTCATGTAATCGGGAAGTTGGTTGTAAAAACGTAAAGAATGACCCTTATATTTGGACTGTATAGATTTAGAAAAGCAGTCCGATTTTGAGGGTATTATTATTACTATTACCAGTAACAACAATACCCGCTTATTATATCTACAATCCGTATTAGACAGTCTTTTACCATTAAAAGTACCGACTACCTGTGTATTGTATTATCTTATGTAATAAAAACCACTTGTATTAGCCAATTTGCGACCGAAATAATTTTGCAACACATGTGTTGATTATTATTGATAAGATAGTGTAATTATTAAAGGGTTGGTTATCAGAATGACAGGTCAATGTGTAATGAATTTGATGTCACGGTTGATGTTTTAATCTCTTATAACAGGCCTTATTCCATGATCAGGGTCTGCATTGTGACGTTTAAACACTATTATTAGCAACTTATAGAGGAGGTTATCAATTTATCTGCAGGGTTACTTATTTCGATTTCATGCAAAATGGAAATTGGAATTGAATATATCATTTAAGGTATTCTTGGACACAGTACTAGCGGATTCTTAATGTTTAGTTAGTAATAATATATAAATAAATAATAAATAATTTCAAAGTTGCCATATACATTAATATACTTTCATTGGTACGATGATAACATTAATGATTACCTACTGAGAACCTATGGAGGCTATCAGATTCCGGCATAAGCACGAAATAAGCTGAGGTTTCTTTAATAAGCTATTTTAATATATTTATTTTAATAAGAATGAAATACTATTATAATCGTTCTCTAAAGCTACACGGCATATATGGAATCTCAGTCCAAAAACATTTCCTACCAGAATATTCTTCGACAGCAACAGTGTCCAAATTCTTTTCATTATTTGTTATGAGCACATCCTCATTACGTTGCTAGCAATTTAAAAAGGCTTAGATTATTGCAATTTGTTCTTTATCAGTCTTTAAATATCCAGTTATATCATTCATGATAAAATCGTTTAGTAGACGATACTACAACGATATACTTTATCTGGGATGACGATTTTTAAGTACTCTAATCTGATGATTATCTTGAAGTCGAAGTTGTAATAATTACACTAATATAGATTTTTTTAATAAATTCCCAACCAAACCTACATATCATGTAGCTTGAAACCATCTCAATCACATCAGCTTTAAAAAAATCTGCATCGGGATTGGGCCACCCGTTCAAAAGTTATGATGCCATAGATAGATACACACACACACACACATACACACGTACGCACATACACTCAAGCACGTGGCAATCTTAAACACCCTTCTTGTTAAAAATGCAATGCAACGGAAGTTCTACCACCATTGCCACCAATATCGTAGGTTATTCATCTCCTTATCCTGAATATCTTGATTATAATAGGATACATTTATCAGATTATTGTATTGTCGTTTGGTTTTTGCAATTCAATCTGACGTTTTGAAGTTGCTGTAAACGCGTTCCATTATCCCGTTATCACATAGGTACATAAATATGTTATAGTCCGGTGAAGTTGTAAAAACCTCGCGGTTACTAACATATTAGCCATTTCAAAAAAAAGTTAATACGTACCAAGCTAAAAACATGTCAAAAATATTTAGCCAAAATGGTCGAATCAGTCTCTATACACAAAGTAGTCTCTACAGTAGTCTAGAAACAAGGTATAAAAGTAACGGGGGTTAACTTAAAAAATGATTTTTAACTGATTAAAAAAATAAGAAGAATATTTGTACAATTATTACAATTTTTAATCTGCGAGTATTTTCTCTTACTTCATTTTTGAACCGATTTAAAAAATTGGTTTTTATTTCAAAATCACGTACCTACCACCAATGGGGCTACCATTGCCACCAGTCAGGATATGATAATACAATCGTCTCAAAGACGTAACGGCCAAAATTTACTAAAAAAGAAAATTCAACATTTTTTGTATGTTTAGAAGAAACAACATTGGAAACAACGGAAATAGGCTTTTAACAAAAGTACTTATACTAGTGATCGCCCATTGGTCGAAATTCGACCATAATAAATTTTAATATCTTATTTATAAGTACGCTATCTTCATTTCTCAAGACTGACTACTTTGTTTCCAAATTTTTAGTGCGTCATTTGTGATCTTTTATCGTTATCATCAATATGTTTGTTTGTGTGTGTCAAATGCATGGTAGTGTAAGTAATGTTTTATTTATTGATTTAATGTACTTTGTAATCATTTTTATTGAAAAGTATTAGCGTTCTGCACTTCTCCTACACATAAACTATAAGTGTACCAAATTTTATGCTCCTGCGTCCGCGCAATTTTCGTAAAAAGGGGTTCAAAGTTTTGGCATCACGTATTAATATAAGGATTAATATATTTGTATGTTTCTTACACTGACGGTTGACCATTGACCGTTGCCATTCAAAGACGTCAATTAGTATTTAATATATCATTAAGTTATAATTTTGTATCGGAAATGTCGAATTATGGTCGCACTAAGAGATATCAATTAATATTTAATTTACAATTTTTGTATTCAGGGTAACTTTGAAAGGACCTGTCAAGTTTTTATATAAGGGGCTACTGTCTTAAATGGTAATGCATTTTTAATATTATTGCTTTATATACATGTATTTAAAACAATCCGCAAAGATGTTTTACTTGTTGCCACGCTATGTCGTACCCAGTACGAGTTATGACGTCACCAGCTTGCGAATGCGACTGCGGTCGGTGAGAACCAGTTTTATGCTTTGTTTACGTTATAACCATGCATCTTGTATTTTGCATCGGATAAAAAATATTAATTGATTTTTTTTAAGTTATATTTCTTTCTGCGAAAACGAAAAGAGTGAAATTTTAAGATTCGTCACACAAAGTTACAATATGAAGTTGCAGCGGAGAGCTTAATTTTAAGATGCACTCGCATTTTTATACAAATGCAACATCATGAAGTTGTTTGCTTTACAAACATGTTCCTACATTCACAGCTTGATTCAGGTGTTTACAAGTGCGATTTATATATTTTTTGTCACAGATTTTTTTTATCCCTTTTTTTCAAATAGTGTTATCTCGAGGCCTAACATCCCGACCTCAGGTTGGCAACGCACCATTACCACCTTTGGTGTCTCTAGGCGGCATGAATTTCTTACCATCAGGAAATCCGTCTGCTTATTTGCCTTCCAATATCATAAAAAAAATATTATAGTATATCACGTCGATTTTTTTAAGATAAGATAAAATGTTTAGGACTTCAGGCTGCTACTTATTTTTTAAACCGTGGGAATGATAACAGTGATTCATAAGCACTCAAAATATACTTCGTTAACTAACATATAATTTTGACGTAAATCAATTTCAAACGAAAGTTATCACAGTAGAAATTAAATGTGAATTTTTAGGAGGTACAACTCAAAAAGCGCTTAAGTTACTATAAAGTTTGTATGGGACCACCATGTCAATATACTTTATGCAATGAAAAAACGAGTTTTGGGGCCATCGTGAAAGAACTTGGTCGTATTATTTTCGTAATTATTGAATTTTGTGTAAATTATGAGTAAAATAAGTTAATATAGGTGGTAATTAGTTCGATTTTGTTCAGTTAAAGTGCACAAGTGAAATAATTATGAATAAATGAGTGCATCGTGTATTTCCTCGTTGCCGCCACATCTCACTAGACGAGTTTACTCAAGACCCTGGCATGACTTTGTATATAGTGACTTATGACTGTTAATAAGACTTAATTAATACGGAAGACATGGCAGCTTGGCTTGAAAGTAGCCTTGGCCGGCCCCAGAAAGGGGAAAATTAACTAATAATAATAAAAAAAAAACAATTAAAATTGAACTACTCTGTAGAACTTGCCTACGGAGTTTTGGCGCCATCGTGAATGAAGATGGTCGTAATTTTTTCATAGTTATTGAATTTCGTGTTTATATTGAGTAAGTTAATTTAGGTGGGAATTAGATTAATTTTGTTCAGTGTAAGTGCACAAATCAAGTAATCATGAAGAAATTAGTGTATCGTCTATTTCCTCGCTGCCACCAAATCTCAATTGACGAGCTTGAGTAACGAAGCCACTGTTTTACTCAAGACCCAGACATGACTTACTGACGAGTTATGACTGATGACTAATTTTAATTGATTAAAATTGATTTAAAATTTGATGCAAATTTCTACCTGACTAATGGCAAAATACTAACGTGTAGGCCAATACCTAAAGAAAAAAGAAGAAAAAACTTGCCTACAATGCTTAAAAAAAACTAACTTAAAAAATGTACTTACGAGTAGACCTCTCCTCGTCAGCACTATGAATTGCTTCCAAGACGAAGTGGGATATGTACCTTTTAAAGCTAATAAAATTTTACTCGTCGGATCTTCTTTCGGAGGAGGCAACGTCGTTAAACATATTTCTTCACTTTTGTCATTTTTGAATATGTCTAAAATAAAACCAACAGGATATAGTTATTATATAAGCATAAGTTTTTTCATCGTTTTTGTCTTTTGGATATTCATGCAAATAAGAACACTAATTATATACACACACTCACACACATACGTATACATACATACGCTCACACATACACACACACGCACACACACACGCACACACACACACACACGCACACGCACGCGCACACGCACGCGCACACGCACACGCACACGCACACTCACACGCGCACGCGCACGCGCACGCGCACGCGCGCGCACGCACACGCACACGCACACGCACACGCGCACGCGTACGCACACGCACACACGCTCACGCTCACGCACACGCGCACACACACACACACACACATAACACACATAGATAAGTTTTATTAATGTTAAGCATGAACTGAAATTTTAAAATTGTTGTGTACCTACTTAAATTAAAGTTTGTTGTGTACCTACTTAAGTCATTGTACTCGATATTACTATTTTACCTATTTTAGTATATGGGGGCATTGGTGACCTGTAACACAGGTTTATACCTAAAACTGGCACCAATCTCTTATAAACAGGTTTAAATTACAGATTTTCTTTCATTTTAAGATATATTTACCTTTGTTTTTGTTTGCCTATTGTAAGTGAGAAATTAATTTATTGTTATAGTAGTTTTGTTTTAAGAAGCCCTACCTTAGTTTTTAAATTACATAAATTGTCTCCTTCACCCTAAAGTTGTCTGGCAGAAATAGCTCTGAAGCGATAAGGCCACCTTTGTGCACCTGGGTTAAATGTTACAAGTGAAAGAGTGTGTATTATTTTGTAAATTTTGGTGCATAATAAAGTGTATTCATTCATTCATTCATTCATTCATAAATTAAATAAAATTATCGCCTCTGTAATCTAGCGGTCCGGCGAGATCCGCAGTCCGCAATCGATCCCCAGGTAAAAACAATAAGAAAATCTGTTTTTCAAATTTTCTATTAAAACGTCGTCCAGGATTGGACATGTGAGCAGTTGGCGATACGGTTGCCACCTATCTCACTGTGGGACTTAGTATCTTCGGACAGTCCTCGCAACCTCTGCCTACATCTTCGGCGATACGGGCATGGAAGATATTTTTTTACTCGCCATTTTATTTATAAAGTAAATCAGCCAATAAATTTATTATTTACCACAAATTGTATTATTAAATTTATTTAATCAACGATTATTATGCATTTAACAGTAAATATACAAAATTTAGATCATGACATCTATAATTAAATAATATAATTAAATCATAGCTTATTTCATTAATACAACGATCAACGCTAATAACCTCACTGTTACAATTTCCTGTTAAAGATTATTATTTATTATAGGTAATATAAATATAAAGCGCTTTTATTTTTATTTATTTGTTTTATTTAAACTTTTCTGTACACAAATAAAAATTGTGAGTACAAAAGGCGAACTTAATGCTATATGCGTTCCCTTCCAGTCAACTTTTAGGCTAGTAGAGATCAAATATGTAGGTACCAAATATATAAAAACAGAATAAAAACACCTAAATTTGAACTTGATTGAAATTACTTCATACTGACACTTATACTTTGATACTTTTAGCCTGGACCTTAGTTTTAGTACAAGTGCTGTTAAAGTTATCATACAAATAAATAACAGAGATGATTTTTTTTATGATAATGGAAGGCAAACAAGCAGACGGATTTTCTGATAGTAAGAAATTCACGCCGCCTCGAGACACCAATGGTGCTTTGCCAACCTGAGGCCGTGATGTTGGGCCTGGAGGCTCGAGCAAAAGTAAGTTTACCGACTACCTTAGCCTCCGATCCGGAACACGTCAACGGCAAGCAGTGGGCGTTACGGTGGCAGGAATAGGTAAGACGGTTGTACCAATACGGGCGAGTCGCTGCGAAACTCTATCACCTAGTCAGATGTCACGGTGTTAGTGACGGTAAGCCTATGCTCGCCTTTTACGAGCTGCCTGGCAGGAAATCAGATGGTCTATTCTGCAAAGGAGCGCGGACCAACACGGGGATGGTGAATAATTTTAGCGATTTAAACATATGGTAAGGGTTCCTATTGTGCCCATTATAACGTAGCGGTTTAAGAGGATTGAAACAATTTTTATATACAGATGTTCTAGTCGGAAGTATGTCTTTTGACATGTCTTGGTGGAAACTTTGATTCCGTCTTCTGATTAATTATTATAATATTAAGATTAAGTGTACGGTCCAGATAGATGCAACCGATGTATACAACCTGGGCTTACAACTGTCTAGAATCCCTATTAAATTGTCAGAGTAGAAGCATGAGTGACAGAAGTAGCATTTCTCCAGTGTAGGGGAAAACCTGCAATTCTGGTAGTTCTTGGTTATGGTCCGTTTAACAATATACAAGAGTAACTTGAGTTACGTACAACTAAACTTTAATATTATGTTAAAAAAACAACATCGTCACCATATCCCTGAAGAGTTAGGTTGCCTATTGCCAATATAGTCACATATAAATTTCTTCTAATGGCCCACCCAGAGATAAACCTGGGATCTCATGGAGTTAAGTCCTACACCAGACCGATAGACCACAAAAACGACTGATATTATTTAGATTTATTTATCTGTATTTGCAAAACCCGGATGTTGTAAAAGATAAAAGCTTGGGTGTAAAAAAAAGGTATTAAATACGTTTTGCAAAAATACAAATATCTAATGTTAAAAAAGTCATCTATGTCAAGCCTTAGTAACTATTTTCACGCTTATATCCCCAAAGAGGTAGTCAGAGGCACAACCAGGGCACCCACCACTAGCCGAAAACATTAAGTGGCAAGCCTATCGACAACCTGACACATATCCAATCCCGGGCAGCGTTAATATTATTAGAAAATTGATAATATACATTTTCTAAGTTTTTTTTGATGCTCGACCCGGGGATCGAACCTGGAACCTCGAAAAGTCAAGTCCGACGCCGTACCGCTAGACCACAGAAGCAAGCCTAAAATGACAAATAAATAAATAAATACTCACCTAGAGCTCTATTACTATCAGTCTTGAAAGGAATATTTTGTAACCACCTGGTATTTTTACCATTTTCCGAGTATTCTACTAGTTTATGCAAATTGTCCGTACATATTTCTATAACTGAAAAAGAAAAGAATTATGAAAGGCAATAATTGAAAGGAAATTAGAAAATTAATTATACAAAGTTGAATATTTTAAAGGGGTTTGAAGTCGAAGACTACTAAAATAAACATTTTTATTTAGATGTTAAAAAACAGCAAATAAGCTTATGGTGACGTGGTAACTAGATGGCATTCCGGAGCTTGATTTGTTCAATATCTCAGTAAATATTCTAATAAAGGCAATCACTCGCTTCAACTCTGTTTCGTAAATTTCGCTATTTTTTTTGTTTCGTTATTGGTTTGTTCGTGTTTTAATCCAGTCTTGGTTTTTTTTATTTCTTTCTTAATGTTCCTTGTTTTTTTTTTATCTTTTCCCATTTTTAAAGTTACGATTAATTTTAACATACATTTCTGTAACTGTCTTATAAATTCAGACGTTATATGTGAAAACATGTTAATGGTGTTAAGATAATGCTTAAATTAGTCATTAAGTAATATAATGTCACTGTTTGTATTCCAAATAAATAAAATAATTGAAGGTCGGACTTTGCAGTTTTACTACGAATAAATTATCATGTCAGTATTACATGAATTGATATCAATCACATTTCCTAGTTTAACAAATTTAGAAAGTATTGGCCATAAATGTGATATATTTTAAAATATTTAAATAAGATAAAGAGAAGTTTAAAAAAACGAACGAAGTCGCTTTTATATCTAGCTGACCAAAAAAAAATAGAGAATATGTATAAAAAGTGAAAGTAATATCTATAAAAAGCTGAGAAACAAAAAAATATGTAAAAGCGCGGGTTGTTCGATAAGATATTTTATAAGTTTCGTTGTATCTGTTTAATAAAGTATTGTTAAAGCAATTGAAATCTAACACTGACGCTTTTATACGATAAAATGTTGTTTATTTAGTCACATTTTTTTCTGAACTTATAGAAAATTATTATATGGGAAAAATTAAAATGTCGTTTTTATTGTAAGGAATGAAATGTACCCCATGTCCTTCTACCGGTTCTAAGCTACCTCTCCATCAATTTTTAGCCTAATCGGTTTATATTTAATATATATATGTATATATAGACATATTTTATTTTTTCCCATACAACCAAGTTCGCCGCAACTGCAAATTTTTGATATAATCATTCATTTTAACAGTATAAAAAAACAGCGGTTAGAATCAAATAATTGAACAAAAGGAGGACTTAGTGTCACATGCTCCATAATGTTAGAGTGGGCGGACCATTGTAATAGTAACTTCCTTATTAATTTAAGATTTGTGGTTAAAGAGTTTGTGCACACGACTAAGGATTAAAGTACTCTCATATTTAACTGACTTAAACAAGAAGGGGGTCATCAATCAGTGTCTTTTTTTGGACATTCGTTTTGCGATTATTCGGTCAGTAACGAATAGAATTTATTTTTTATGATTTAGAGGCGGTCATAAGTTTGATCAACATCCGACAAGTGGTTTTTGAGTTATATTTAAAAGTGCATTATTTTTCACTTGAATATTAATTAAGCGCAGTAAAACTTGCAAAACCCGACTCGAACTATTTCATTGGGTACCATACCGCGATTTGATCATTATGTTTTCAAAATATAACTAACGTTTCAAAAACATAAATTTTATCAAAATCATACTAGTAATTTTTGAGTTACACTTAATATTAAGCATTAGTCAAAAATCACTACTCGAATTATGATAAAACTAATATGGGACCACCTCAGAATCATGACCTATCTTTCTAAAGAAGAACCATCAAAATTGTTTGGCTAATGGCCGAGTAATCGCGTATGTTAGACTCCTACAACCTGATCGATTTTAACGGCACTTCTGAAACGATTCTAAAATTACTTTTTCTTTGGAAGATCATAGTTTCAAGTTGGAATTATTACCACGTCTGGATCTGACGATGGAATTCCAAGGAAATTTAGAAAAACACAAAATTTTTGTTTACTTAGTTGGCGACTGTCGAAGTCGGATTTTTGCATTTTTACGGCCCATAAACTAAGCAAAGTCGGATTTTTGCAGTTTTGCTGCGTTTAGTTGAAGCCGTTACCTGATTATTTTACAGTTTTAATAAAGTATCCTAATATGATTAATTTGTTTATCACTTTGTTAAGACGTAAAATAAGAACAAGAGAGATAGAAAAAATACAGAAAAGAGAGGTTATGTACGTCAAGACATATCTTTAATATGACATCCGAAAACAAAAAAAATAATCCAACTACCAAACTATTAAGAATATTGATGACGTCATTAAGAACATGGGAGATACGAAAAATACAGTAAAGAGAGAGCTGTCTCTGACAAGATATATCTCTAACATGACGTCATAATATAACAAAATGTACAGAGTTCTACCAGATGAGTCGCTAATTACTTTATCAAACCCCTACACATATATTAATGACGTATTATTTTATAAATCGTGATGTCTTATGATGCTGAAATAATATGGTCGTCCGTTCTTGTAGGCCGTTTAGGCATTTCCGTTTTTGTAGGCCACAAGTAAAAGAAATTCGAAGTAATAATTAAGTTATGAGCAAAACGTGTTGTATGAATATTGTTAACCTTTAACATGTTTCGTATTTTATTATTAGTAGTGTTATTTGCCAATTACATAATGTAATAAAATTAATATATAAATTTTGTTAATTAGCAATAGCTTTAGCAATTAATGGCGGATGTGTTGTGAAGGATTTCCTACCTATACTCTAAGTAATATTATACTTTCTGTCATTCACATGAAAATTATTTGTGTGGGTATTTTTATTCACCTTTTTTATAATAAAATAATCTGTTCAGCTTGTACCGGAAATATTAAAATACCGTTTTTCTAAGTTTTCTCGCAGATTTTCCCCTTTTTTTCTTTTAAATCTTTCCTGGACTTGAACAAATAATTCAAAACCAAAATAAGACAAATCGGTTCAGCCATTCTTGAATATTAGCAAGACTAACGAACAGCATATTATATATATACTAGCTGACTCAGCAAACATCGTATCGCTTAACTTAGAAGCGCAGTCTATCGGATCCAATGTGAAACATTCCAAAATTAAAGACTACTTCTTATTAAAAAAATAACTAAAACATTTTCCAGGAGACCAAATTGTGAATCTAAACCATTTTCGAATTGCCTTGAACACACACAAAAATGTCATCAAAATCGGTCCAGTCTATTAAGAATATTGATGACGTCAAATAAGAACATGGGAGATATGAAAAATACAGTAAAGAGAGAGCTGTCTCTGATAACATATATCTCTAATATGCCGTCATAATATAAGTTAGTTGTTAAGTAGTTATATAAGAAGTTCAGTGACAAACACACGAACACAAGAAATAAATACATATATATTAAGATGATTCGGAAAATAGATCGAATTTCGGAGTGTGCTAAGGTCAAAGGCATGTTAATTGTAGGTATTCTGATAATTATTTATTACTGATTGTTCCTAAGTCTAAAATTCTGATTTTCACTGTAGCTATATAAATTTTAATTGACACTTGACATTTTCTATCGTTGGCGCAATAGGAATAGGAATATGTTGGCGCTAATCAAAACTGCCAAAAATTTATATGTATATATATATAACAAAGTCGCGTTTGTTACAACACTTATAACTCGAGATCTACTGGACCAATTTTAATGGTTTTTGGTTCGTTGCATTTGTCTCCGCCCCGAATAACAGAATACACCTTAAAAATAATAAAAAAAAAAATAATTATGAAAGATTAATCGTCTTTAAAAGAAAGTCATGATAGTTAAACCGATTAGGCTGAAAATTGATGGAGAGGTAGCTTAGAACCGGGAAAAGGACATGGGGTACATTTTATCCCTCACAACAGCGAGGAAACTAGGAAAGACGACGTTTTAATTTTTCCCATACAAGCTGAACGGGTGGAACGAAGTTAGCCGGAACAGCTAGTTTTTAAATAACAAACCGCTTCTTTGAAACCAGTTTCGCATTTTATTGCATGATCGAGGCTTACAGTTAAATTAAGTTAAAGTTTTATTTAGCCCAATGATGCTTCAAAAATGAAACCATTAGTAAATAAATATATAAATGACTTGTGAACTAGTGCGCAAGAAATGCACAAGGATTCTCTCTATTTAATTAATTGATTAATAAGTATATTGTTACCTTTTTTGAGTTTGTATAACATGACATAGAGTATTATGGTGTTGGTGCGGATCTCCTGTGTAGAGTAGATCACCTGCCTTCCTGCTAAACAGCTAGTAAGAGACAGTACAGTACCCAGAGAGAGTAGATTCAACACCTTACCTAATTCTGCCGCTATAATGACTGTATTATGTTACGGTCTGAAAGGTAGGGTGCCGGTAGACTTGCACAATTGGCCTGACACCTGAGACACAAGACTGTGAGGCACCTGCAACATCTATAGGTCATAGGTGTTTTAGGCCACGGTTATCTCTTATCATTACGAGTCGTGTACTTATTCGCCATCTTACACATAAAAATTAATTCGATTCGCGGTTAAGGAAAATCATAAAAACTATGAAAATTACATTTATGAAATACTTACAAAAATCGACTGGATCATGATATGGAGGGCATATTAAATCTAGTTCTTCTAAGTAAGGCAAGAGGAGTGACACTGATCCCATGTACGCGCACTTGCCCCCAATGATGGTATACAAACGATCCACCAGTTGCAGAAGCGTCGCAGACGGTTGATGCATAGTAATGACCACAGTCCGACCCTGTCTCGCCAAGAGGTGTAGTAAATAAATTATTTGTTTTGCTATTGAACTGTCGAGGCCACTGGAAAAAGAAGAAGACATATTTAAATTCTATCAACGGTATGTCATAACCCTATCTCACGGGTGTTGACTTACGACCAATATCAAGAACCTATCTGCAGATAGAGATAGACCTAACAGAGGTTTGTTAAAATTGCACAATTTCTTATGTCAAATAGGTTATTAATTTTGGTCACTGGATTATTCAACTAGTGCAGACAGTCATAACTTGGTGGTCTCTGTGTAGCAGTTTAACCGGTTTGGTACCACCATTTTCTCAAGTGTTGCTAACATGTTCCCCGTGTTGGTCCGGGGTCCTTTGCCGAATAGACCATCTGCCTTCTTAGTAAAAGGCGAGACAGGCTTACCGTCAGTAACACCGTGACATCTGACTAGGTGGTAGAGTTTCGCAGCGACTCACCCGGATTAGTAACACCGCCTTACCTATTCCTCCCGCCATAACGTCATGACGTTTTCCGGTATGGAGGGTAAGGTAGTCGGTAAACTTTTGCTCGAAGCCTAACATCCCAGCCTCAGGTTGGCAACGCACCATTACCAACTTTGGCGTCTCTAGGCGGCGTGAATTTCTTTCAATCAGGAAATCCGTCTGCTTGTTTGCCTTCCAATATCATAAACAAAAAAAAAAGTAGCCTTAGTGCTTGCTAAGGTATTGTTTCTTTAAGGGTAGTTATCTGGTAGACTTCTACACATGGCTACAGATTCTGGTGATGCAAAAGTAATAATATGGTCGCAATTTGCGACAGTTGTCTCTTACCATCTCTAGAGCTGCCTGCTTGTTCTATGAAATATAGTAATTAGTCATAAAGAATAGCGGATGCGTTCTAGATATAACCATCTAAATTATGCACTTACATTGTCAGTGCTTACCATTTTGTTTTGTTTTGGTTTGAAAATAGAACATCTGTTGAATTTATAAAAGAAGCTTAATTATCTCTGCAATATGAAGGTGGAACATATTCACATAAAAATGCTTACAGGGCTGTCAAATTGTTATTGCTGCAAAAACAACGGCAATTCTGATAATACTTTAACATAAACCTTTACTTTAGAAAACATGTTTTCTTGTAAATAGTTTTGATTTGAGAAAGAAATATTTGTAACCGAAAAGGATGAAGTAAAGATAATGAACAAAAATATAGTAAGTGATTTTAGCATAATACGTGTACGTTTTAATTTTGAAAATATCAAACCTAGTCTTTCATCAAATTTATTTTTTTAATTTTTATTTTTTAGCATGCTATGGTTGTTAGCATCTGCCAATAGTCAAGTTTAATTTGCATCGATTTTGCTAAATCGGGCGTAAATAATCCCAAATTATTCGTTTAGTGAGATTTGGCAGCAAAAAAGAATTGCACAAAACACTAGTTTCTTCAAGAACACTTCACATGTGAACTTTAACTGAACAAAATTGTACGAAATTCCACCAAAACTGACAATCTATATATATGTACACGATACTTAGTAGTTTATACTTATAAAATAGCATAATATTCTGACTGACTGATTCATCAACGCCAAGCAAAAACTGTTGAAGTTACATCCCTGAAATTTGGTGAGTAGGGTCCGTTGTATTGAGTAGAGTCCCACTAACGACAGAATCAAAACGGAAAAAAGACAGCAAGCTCCTGTTTCCGAAATGTTGATAAACTTTTATCTACGATTTATTTCTTCATAGCATGAATTCGATTTAGAACTTTTGGATAGCCTTTGTAGTTTAGTGGTCCAGTGTTGACTCGATTAAGTTCCGGGTTCGGGTAATGAGGTGCAAATGTGTTTTTTTGTACAATTTTTTAATAAAAACCACTTTGCCGGTGATTCGATATGTGCCTGGTTGGTAATAAGCATGCCATCTGACACATTGTGGGATTTACTGTTTGGCTAGTCGTGGCTGCCTGCTTGTATCTCTGCCTACAAATTTGAGGGTACGGGCGTAAAGATAAATGTATTAAATATCATTATCGCTGTACTTGAAGGAATTAAAAGTTCGGTGAAGTAGTAAAAACCGAGAGGTTAGCAACAGATACCCATAAAAACAAAAAAATAAACTTGAACAGATTTCGCTATCTTTTAAACTGTGTTAATTGATATAAGGATAAGGTTATTATAAAAAAAGCGACGGGTTGAACTGCGGGCGTGCCGGAACAAGTGAAAACTTAAATGTTAACGTTGTGGATTTTTGATCATTTGAAATGGTTAGGGAATGATTTTGAACGAATTGCTTTAATTAGCAGTATGAAAGTACTATCATTTATGTGTTAGAATACAATATTCATTTATTGCGCTATCGTACACAACATGAAAACACGAGCATTCGCGCAAGTGCCCTGCGCTGTCTTATGAATTTTCGTCTTACGAAATTTCAGGTCATGTGTCCTGACGCGAGTTTAGAAGTTTTTACCCATTCCAAAAAAGTCCGCAATACCGCTAAAGAGTTTCTCACTTCAGAAAGAAGTAAAGAAATTTAGTAAACGTTAAGAAAACTTGAAGTTTACATAACAGCTATCTCTTGGTAGACATATTAGTAGATAAGACAGGACAACGTTTGTCATGTCAGCTAGTATTTAAATATAAGTAAATTTTATGAGTAACCATTGTTAGTCAGTTGTTTAGTTGTAGCTTATCAGTTAGTAGTCGATTTGGTGATATGCAAGATTTACAGTCGATGCGTATCAATATTATGCCTCATTTATCTGATTTGTAAAACAATTTCCAAATTCTTTGTCAAAGATGTAACTAGTTTCGGCGGATCCTTTAATTGCAAAGATCAGAACCGCCTTAGATTATGTTGGGGCCCTGGGCACAAAAAAACTTGCGGCCCTTTTGGAATATAAAGAAATCAAACTTTATAATTTTTTTCACTGTGATTTTTTGGGTAATCAATTACATTATTTTATTATAGTATGTCACTATTAATATTAGTATGTTGCTATTTTTTTATGATTACGAGTTTCTGTTGAAATCCTCAAATTCAATTTTCTAAAGAATGTCACTTTCTATGCTTATAATTATTAACGAATCACTCGTTATTAAGCTGCGAAATTGAACGCCCCCAAATTAGGACAACAAGAAAAACGTAATGCATCCAATCAAAATATTTTAAGGTTAAAAGTGAGTGAAATTGTCGATCTTTCGGGGCCCTATGAACGTAGAGTCCCTGGGCACAAGACGGTATTGGCAACGATAGCGCTTTTACTCGACTATGAAAAAAGGAGGAGGATACGTATGTGAATTGATTTGGCCGTTATTTCTATTACGATTTTTTTTCTTTGAAAGAGCGTGTTTCTGAAGTGTTTTCATTGAAACTTAGTCTGAATATTATAATGAAATTCCTGGGAAATCGAGGGAAATATTTAATTTTTGTGTACGTAAATCGAAATAGAATAGAATGTTTATTGAAATTGATATTAGTTTTTACAACTTTACTATGCTTATTTTTTAGTTTATTCATTTTTTCTATGCTTAAATTTATACAAGTTTTCTAAATTATTTTTTTCACTCTATTCTTCTTGGTGACTTACCCACAAAAGTCAAATTACAATTTTTTGCGGTTTCTATACGATGGATAGTTTTTAAAACACGTACCTTTAATAACTAGAACCAAAAGCTATGGAAAAGTCAAATAGCAATAGATTTATGTTTGTTCAAAGGTACTAGCATCAAACTATGAATCGATCTGATCAGATCTGATCGAAAGTAAATTAAAATAACATGCGCTAGCCTAAAAGCCACGTAAGCATTTATCAGCAACTATCAAACAAAACGATTTTTTTGTCATTTTTCATACAAACTTCAAAAAGCAGGCCGCTTTGTGGCGGCCCTGGAGAGGATGAGTTGCTAGGGGCCAACTTCACTTTCATCTACATAGTTTTGCATCCTGCTATTACAATAGGTTTATTGCAAATATAAAAAAAAATAAGAAAGGAATTTTGTAATTTCACCTTATGACTTGAATGCAAATGACGAGAAACGAAAGGATGATTCAAATCCTGTTTTAGGTAAAACAAAAACAGGTTGCCGGCAGAAGTGAAAATTTGAATATCAACGTTGTGCATTATTAATATTTTGGAATGGTTAGGGGATAATTTTGCACAAATTGCTTTAATTATCAGTATGAAAGTACTATCATTTATATGGTAAAATACAATGTTCATTTATTAAGCTATCGTACACAAACTTGACAACACGAACATTTGCGCAAGCGCCCTGGGCCGTGTTACGAATTTTCGTCTAACGAAATTTCAGGTTACGTGTCCTGGCGTGAGTTTAAAAGTTTTTATCCATTCCAAAAGAAATTTTCACTTAAAAAAATCTTAAAAAATATAATATTTATCCAAAGCACGGGACTAGTGCTAAAATTAAATTATCTTTAGTCACTTGACTATTAGATATAATCTTGGCTTAAGAGTAAACGTTGATAACATCGGCCCATTAACTCTGCTTTAGTTACACTTAACAATGTTTATTTGAGCACGCGTTATAATTATTCGTAATGACGCCTGTCATAGGTCGTTTGTCCATTGTCTTTACTAGGGCTGTCACAATTTCACCAGACAGCGATTCTCTTGAAATATAATATTGATATTTGTAACTTAAAAGTGCTATTGACTTATATCATTAAATAAGTGTGTTCAGTATTATAAGTGATTAATCATTCATGTATATTATATACATATACAAATAAATGTGAAATAATGATTAAGCAACATAACAGGCGATAATAAATACATAGCATATGTGTTGAAAACAGTTGCTTTAATTTGTACGTTTATAGTAAGCTTTTGGTTTAACATTAGTTTAATCCCGACGAAGGTTTTAACACAGAGAAAAACGAGCATATATGCAAGAAACACTAGTTTCATTTAAACTTTATATCATCACAATACACGTTTTATTATCCCATGTAAAACATATTTGAATGGCTGTCATATTATAAAGGCCATAGTTCACGGAGTATTAAAATATCATAAAGCTGTGAGATATTTTTTCTGAAGCCACTAACATACTGTGAGAACAATGAAGAAAATTGGTATACAATAAAGTTGTAAATTATGTTTATTTATGGCGACTATCTTCGGAAATATGAATATGGCTATTGATTTTTAATTGGATGATTCATTATTTTTGGATTTAATATGATCATACGTTCTAATGGTGCAGTGGAAGCGTTTCGTGTTTCGTCACGTTTGTGTGTTTACCAATAACAAACAAATTATACAAAGCAAACAACGTTATTTCGTAAAATATACACAAACAAAATTTACGTCCTTCAAACACCTTCTTATGGTGCAAGATAACAAACAAAGTCGGACCTCCTAAAGGAAAGAGATAACCATGAGTTATCTAAGACCTCATACTTGGTAAAGTTGAGTCGTAGTATTATGACCAATTTGAATACTCACACTATATGTGCAAATTTACTACAAAAAAACAATTTTCATTCAATTTCAGAAGTAATCATTAGTAAGCATTAGTTATAAATGCGAAGTGTATTTGTTTGCTTGTATTCTTTTGACGTCACGTTTTACTTGGATGTTACTTGGATGTGAGAGACATAAGGCCGGAGAATGTTGGAGACAAGTTTTTCGATTTTCCGTTATCTAAGTAGCTTACCAGGTTAACTAAATAACTTGAATACGTAGGCCTAGTTGCGGGTAAAATTTTATTCCTTTATTTATAACATAAAACATAAAAGTTAGAATTTTCGTTATCATGTAGTTGGCAACCCTATTCTTTACACAGTTTATCACAATTGGTCATTTTTTATTAATTAAGTAGCTTTTAATTGTTTATGATGTTTGTAATATGGCTATTTTAGCACGCTGTCATAACCATATTTGTGTTTTTGTAGTCATTTGAATACAGATACAACGAATTTAATTATCGTACACTAATATAAGTCGCGGGCACCGACTTCAAACGTTAAAGTGAATTTTGTTGCTTAATGAAAGATTTTCCACAGTAAAATGTGTCCTAGATTTTGTCCGGGACTATAAGCTATTATTTACACAATATTTGGTAGAAATTAGTTTAATATTTTTTGGGTGAAAAGAAAATATACCAGGAAATGAAAATTGCAATACACAATAAGTATCATTGCTTAAAAACATATCTCGTACAAATGTAGTATTAATGCTGTTTTATTAGTACATGTAATTAATACTGAACGCTATTGATGTTTTACCGACTAAGTCCCATATTCCCAAATTAATCAGAATTTAGAAATTTGTTTTTTAGGTAAAATTTAGTCAATATTTTGTAAAAGGTAAACATAATATTATTTAATATCAGCACTAAAGATTAGACTACTACGATGTCAAAGTTCTGCAAAGTCTCGATATAAAGTCGCGGCCAACCATTGTTTGAATTTAGAGATTAACGTTGCAAATAACTTATTCCACTCCATTATAAATTGAATCCGCGAAATTTCGGGTTCGAATACTGGGTCGGGCAATAAAAAGAAACAATGTTGCCCATTAATTCCATATGTGTCTGGTTGGCGATAGGCTTGTAGACTTTAAGGCGATGACAATCACATTGTTTTTGGTTAGTCGTGATAGTTGTACCTCTGCCTACCTCTTCGGAGATATGCGCGTGAAGATACTCTAAAAAACATATCTTCACCTTAAACTCACTGATTTTAAAGCGTACTATTCAGTTTTTTGTATTATTTACGCACTAATGGCAGCTTTGTTCTCGTCAATTTGTGTGTAATTTGATACCCAATGAGCCCGACATTGAGTCGACAGGATTTCCTCTACGTGCGCATTCTAGCCCTGTGACCTTGTTAATTGCATCGCTACCGATTTTCGTTATACATACGCGTGGCACGTGCCATATCATTACATAGTACTTGTATAAAACAAAGTAGCTTCCTCTGTCCCTATGTCCCTTTGTATGCTTAAGTCTTTAAAACTACGCGACGGATTTTGATGCGGTTTTTATAAATAGATAAAGTGATGAAAAAGGAAGGTTTATATGTATATTTTACACCGGTGCGAAGCCGGGGCAGGCCGCTAGTATTATATAAAACAAAGTCGGGTTTGTTACAACACTTATAACTCGAGATCTGCTGGACTAATTTTCATGGTTTTCAATTCGTTGGATTTGTCAAAAAAAGTTGGAAAAACAATAAAAACAAAAAAAAATATGAAAGATGAATCGTCTGTAAACGAAAGTCGTGATAGTTAATAGGTAGCTCAGAACCGGCAGAAGGACATGGGTAACATTATATCCCTTACAACGGCGAGGAAACTAGGAAAAACGACATTTTAATTTTTTCCATACAAACTGAACGGGAGCAACGAAGTTCACCGGAACAGCTAGTATATAAATAAAATAATTTAAGAGCAGTAGAACTGCTGATAACCGACTCTAACTTTTTCGTAAGGTATCATTAATAATTCTACTTTAGAAAGAGTCAGGATTCTGAGGTGGTTCCATACTAATTTGATCATAATCTGTAAGTAAGTATCTTCATGCCCATATCCCTGGAGAGGTAGGCAGAGGCACAACCAGGGCACCCACGACTAGCCGAAGGCACTAAGTCTCACAATGTGATAGGTGGCAAGCCTATCATAAACCGGGCACATATCCAATCCCGGCAACGTCATTTTTATTAGAAAATTGAAAATTCGCATTGTCTAGTTTTTTAGTTGCCCGACACGGGGATCGAACCGGGTCCTCAAGGAGTCAAGTCCGTCGCCGGACCGCTAGACCACAGAGGCGCTCATGATCGGAGTAGCTCTGTGAAACTCAAGTTTCGTAACCGCTTTTAGATAAAAGCGATAGTCAAGTAAATCATAGTATAAGCTCACACATAAGCTATTGTTTAATTTTCGGAACGTTGACTTAGTTTTTATATAAGAGGAGACAAATGGCCAAGTGGGTCATCTGAAGATCAAGTAATCAAACCGCCCACGGACATCCGCAGTACTAGGAGCATCGCAGTAGTATCTTAGGAATGAGTCGACTTATTGAAGTGAAAACTTCTTTAGTGGCGTTGCGCACTTTATTTGGAATGAGTAAAAAAATCTAAACTCGCATCAGGACAGGTGCGCAAGACGGCGCAGGGCGCTTGCGCAAATAAAACGTCGCAGGACACTTGCACGAATGTTCGTGTTGTCACGTTTGTGTACGGTAGCGCAATAAATGAATATTGTATTCTACCATATAAATGACAGTACTTTTATACTGATAATTAATTAAAGCAATTCATGCAAAATTATTGGCTAACCATTCCAAAATATCAAAAATGCACAACGTTAATATTCAAGTTTTCACTTCTGTCGGCACTCTAGGAGTGCAACCCGTCGTTTTTTCTTGAACGTTCTTTATATGTAGTATCTATTCGGAAATACCGCTCGACAACTAGACAATTTTGCGTACTCTCAGCCATTTTTTTGTATCTTCCATGCTACTCGTATTATATGCGACAATAGTACTGTGGGGAAAACTTTGACCTTCCAAACAACCGCTTTGTTGCCTCAAGTGCATAATTAATTATTACATCGGGTGAATAATAATTTCTTTAATATTTATCTTACGTTACATAGATAAGTATTTGAAGCATAGTAAAAGTAAAAAAAAACAGTTTTAGTGAATACAAGTACAATTGTATGTAACAAAATAAATTACATTCAGTTATTATTACTTAAGTATCTAAACGCCCATATACTAGAAGGGATAGACAGAAGCACAACGTCAACGAGGGCACCCACAACTAGCCGAATACGCTAAGTCCCATAATGTGATAGGTAAACGCCAACCAGGCACATATCCAACCCCGGGCAACGTTATTTTTATCAGAAAATCTAAATTACAAACATTTTTGTTGCTCGACTCGGGAATCGAACCCGGGGCCTCATGAAGTAAAGTCCGACGCCAGAGCGTTTTTTTTATCATTGAAGTGGTGCCCGAAAAGCTTCTAAACTATACACAGTTAATCTATACTAATATTATGAAGAAGAAATGTTTGATTTTTTGTTTGTTTGTTTGAAATAAATAAGCTCCGTAACGATATCAAAAATTCTTTCACTCATAGAATGCTACATTATCTCTGATTGACATAGGCTTTGTTTCATCAAAATCGGTGCAGTAAAAGCCAAGTTACACGAGCGAAGCTGCGTGAAACTGCTAGTTTTAGAATATTTAAATGGATCGTATTTATAATGATAACACTGTCTGGCACCGGTTAAGCAGAATGTTAAATTTTTGTATCAAAAGATTAAACACACTTGATAACGAGGTTTATTCTGTATTTATTTCATAATTATTATATATTTTTTCAACTTTAATATTGCAACATACAAGAAACAAGTTCAAATTAATATTTTTCAAGTTTCCAAGCAGTTACCACAGAATATATTATGTATATTATCAAATAGTTACCTCCTTACAATAAATACTCCTTCCGCGTCACATCTAGTAATAATATAATAATATGTATGTATTTGTGTGTGTATTAATAATAAATATCCTTGGACAAGTTACAAAAATTGAATCTAACCCCAAAGTAAGCAAATTATATGCTTGTGTTATGGGTGTTAGTCAACGATGCTAATACATAGAAATACTTGAATATTTACCAGAATAAATTGAATAAACACCCAGACCCGAGAATGCACACATCTAAATGTTCATCATACTAATGCCTGCCCCCGTCGGGAATTGAACCTGAGCCTCGCGGTTAGTCAGTGTAGTTAAGCGTGTGTGCTAGCCACTCGACCAACGAGGCGGTCAATATGTGTATGTGTGTCTATCGGTGTGGCTGTCTGATATCGTAACTTTTGAACGGATGTACCGGTTTTGTTTGTAAAATGAGGTGATTGAATCTAACTTATATAACCTTTAGAATTTGCCGAAAGCTATTGAAAATATTTAGTTTTAATGTTATTATTGTATTACTATAGACAAATGAAAATATTTTGTTGCCATCTATCACGAAATATATAGAGCCTGTAATCCCCAGTTGAAATTATATATCTTTGACCTGAAATATAGGACAAACAAATATACTTTCGAATTTATGACATTAATAATAGGTTTTTAGTAGTAATCAGATTAAGGTTTGTAGAGTATGGCGCGGGACAAATACAAGAGGCGTACAAAAGAAGAGGTCGGGCCCGCGCCGCATCGTCTCAGTATGTCTCGCACCCCACCTCTTTTATACATTTTGTATGAAAATCAAAGAAGTGGCGCGCCTCGCCCGCGCCTCGACCTCGCCCGAGCCTCTTGTATTTGTCCCGCGCCTTTGAGCGTGTTATGTTAGAAGCTTGACTCTATATGACATCTAATATTTTTTTGAGTGCGAGCCATATAGACTCGTGAGGGAAACATTTTACATTTTTTTACATTCATTTCATTTACAATACAATTGTTCCTCGGGAAAACCCCAATTTTCTCTTTGTTGCTCGACTTGAGATTCGAACCCGGGGCCCTCATGCAGTTAAGTCCAACAACTGAACCGCTAAACCACAAAGGCGACAAGATTTTTCAACATTTTATAAGGAATGTATTTTATTGTTTTTTTTTTCAAGTAAAGTACTTAAAATAGTTTTGGACGTTTGTTGTTTTTTACCACATAACGTACCTTTGCGGAAAAATGTAAAGTTTTTAATTTAATAATTATCACAAAAATGTAAATACCAATTTAGTATCAGTATTATTACAACCTGTTTTGCTTTTGTTTTATTATCTTCACTGTAATTATAATATAAATATGTAAATATAACTAGATTTATATTTTTGGGGTCGTATTAGTAGTTGTCTATGAAAAACAGACCCCTCGTCAGATTACATTATTAAAATTTGTTAACAAAAAAATCCGACTAAGTTTAACATCTATTTGATTATAGCAGTCAAATAGGTGTATAAGATGAGCGCTTTCATAAGATTTACATGACGGTATAAAAAAGTATCTTAGATCCATATCCCCTTAGAGGTACAACCAGGGCATCCACGACTAGCCGGAGATATAAAGTCCGATATTGTGATAGATCGTATTGCCAACCGGGCACATACCAAAGCAACGCTGTTTTTAATTAAAAAAAATTAAAACACACTTTACTTTTGAACCTAGGACATCATGGAATCAAGCTCTACATATGACCGTTAGACCAAAGGGGCGACTATTAAAAAATATAATCTCAAATAGTGGAAACTCATTTCTGACGTAACGTTTTTTATCCGATCGCATGAGAAGAGGGGTTATGTTTTCCGAGCGTATGTACATATGTGTAGCTTTTAAACGGTTAACACTACAAATAGTAATAGTAGTAGCAGTATCTCCACGCCTATATCCCGGATGTGGTAGGCAAAGTCACACCCAGGGCACCCTCGACTAGGCAAAGACACTAAATCCTATAATGTGGTAAGTGGAATACTATCGCTAACCGGGCATACATCCAATCCCGGGCAACGTTATTTTTATTGGAAAATTGAAAATATATATTATAAGGATAAAATATGTAATATAAGTCCAACGCCGGACCGTTAGACCTTAGAGGCGATACATACATTAAAATTAGCTGGACGGTTTTTGACATATGAGGTACCTACATACACAAACATATGTTCACGCCAAGTCCCTTACGGGGTAGGCAGAGAGTATCGAGTGCCCGACCTCGCGATCCTGACAAACCTGTCTAGTTTCCTTCACATTCATTACCTTTTTCATACAAAAACGCCGGTTTCGGAGACTCTTGACACTACCCTCGGATAATATACGAGTGTATTGATAATGGAATGTCAACCTTGGTCTCCCCCGGGTAAATACATCTTTCCACACTCACGATGTTTATCAGCTTTGTAAATCTTTCATCTGTCATTCTTTCCACATGACCGAACCAGCGGAGCAAGTCCTTTCGAATTTTAATACTAACAGTTACCTATTATATATAGATAGTTAACTTTGTCAAAGTTGTGATAGAGACAAAGTTTGTACAAAATTTTAAAATGGCGTCGAAATGGAAAAAGTCGAACAGTCATTATAACCGTAATATACTCAGCACAGAATACTTCAGTGGCGAGCAATGACGCTATGTCATTCCCTGTTTAAAACTAAGGAAAATATTTTTCATTTGATGATTATCTAGGTTTTCAAAAATAAATGAAATATATTACAGTATATCTAATTACGTAAGTTGCAAAAAATGATAATAATCCCACGAGCAAAGAGGACGGTAATAATAATTATGATAACACTATTTATACAAACTAACGACAACCAAAATGACAAAGTCCAATCATAATCTACTGATTACTATAGAATAACTACTAATATGACAATGGAAGCAATTCTGTTGGAGCAAACTAAACTGAGATGTGGTTTTCGCTAATTTGTAAACATATTTTGCACGGAAAATTTAAGGTCAGAACCATGTTATTCTAAAAGTAACCTAACTTGTCCTTTTGTTGCAGTCAGTAAATGTAAATTACAAACTAAAAAAAAATGGTTTACTTAATATGTGCCAACAGAATTAATACCAATCAAGCTATTTATTTGTTTCCGTTTGAATAAAGAGACCTAGTTTGTAATCATCGTGTTTCACACAAAGGGCGACAGATAAGAAATATGGACATGAGTCATGATAATGATCATTTAAATGATATTAGTTGGGACACTCGTTGAGTTGTAACGCGCAAGTTAGACATGTGCCTATTTTTGTTATAGAAACTTAGGTCTACATATCATATCAGAAGTATCATGGCGACCATGACAGCCGGCTAATAACGCAAGCATGGAAATTGATTTTTAAGACTTCGAAGAAAGAGGGGGGTTATATGTTTGATGCCTATACTTCTTTTGTTGTAATTTGTAAACAAATTTTATTTTTTTATTTGGGAGAGCGTTATGTCATAAGTATCATGGCGACCATGACAGCCGACTAGATAACGCAAGCATGGAAATGGATTTTTTAAGACCTCGAAAAAAGAAGGAGTTTATTCGTTTGACGCCTATACTTCTTTCGTTTTTTTACTTAGGAGAGCGGCTTTCCGAGGTAGTCTCATTGCCACTAAGTCTAAATCGGATGACTTAATCCCAGAGAAATCGAAAATACTTAATTTTTGTGTACTTAAACGGCAGTTGAAGTCGGTTTTTGCAATTTTAGTAGCATAAATTATTATTAAAAATCTAGCGGTCAAATCCAAAATCTGGTGTTGGATTTGACTGCTTGATGTCCCGGGTTTGGGTTCGGGTCGGGCAACAAAAAGAAAATTTGGTTTTTCCAGTTTTTTTAATAATAATAAAAAAAAACGTTGCTCGGGATTTGATAAGTGCGCCGGTTGGCGATAAGCTTGCTACCTATCACATTGTGAGACTTAGTGTCTTCGGCTAGTCGTGGGTGCCCTGGTTGTGCCTCTGCCTACATCTTCGGGGATATGGGCGAAAAGACACTTCTTTTTTAAATTATTATTTGAATGACTAATGTGTTGGTAGACTTGCGGTTTTTATAAATTCGTACTTTGTGGGCGAGCAGAGTGCTCAGCCTGAGACATCATTAACACCTACAAAGCCAGCACCAAGGGCTGTCTCTCAAAAGACCGAGCCTCCACTTGGTGTTAGTCACTCGACCACCACGCCGGACGGAAAAGAGTTCTTCGCCGCCAAGAATGGTGGGGATGGTGTAGTGTGATATATTGTGTATTTGTGTTGGAATATGGTGGAAGGCTTGCGCTGGTCGTTATCAGATCAAAGGGATCCGGAAATACGAAATAAAAAAATCCGAACTTCGTGCAAATAAGCGTGCAGAAGCAGAATCTAAATCATTCGGTCTTGCATTCGAAGACTTCATTAAAACAGAACTTCCCTAGAAGTGGAACCAAAATAGTGGTTTGCTGTCTTATGTTAATAAAAAAAATTTATGGACAAATTAACAAACCACATTATTAATTAAGCCCAAAATCCCTAGAAATAGAATCTCTTACTCTTGATTTTTTTATGATATATTGGAAGATAAACAAACAGACGGATTTCCTGATGGTAAGAAATTCCCGCCGCCTAGAGACACCAAAGGTGGTAATGATGCGTTGCCAACCTGAGGCCGGGATGTTAGGCCCCGAGCAAAAATAGGTTTACCGGCTACCTTACCCTCCGAACCAGAACACGTAATAACGTAATGGCGGCAGGAATAGGTAAGGCGATGGATCCCTACCAGGGCATTACGTTGGACAGCACTTTACCACCAGTTGTCTTGTAGGTAATGAGTAATGACTTACATTCTAACCTTTGCTCGCCTCTAAATAGTTACCTGGTAGAAAGGCAGATGGTCTATGGCGAGTTTAAATAGGTTCGACGGTATTAGTAATACGAGCTAGCTAATTCATTGTATTCTACAACCTAATTATGACTGACTATATCTATTACTGCATAATCCAGTAGCCAATATCAGGCGATTGGGTCGTCACATCCCGACGTCCAAATTAAATTATTGAAGATAAAATTGTTGTACAAGGTTTATTAGTCATCCCATGAAACAATGTACACTAAATATGATGGTGATTATGTTTGTTTGTTTAACCTTACCTGGTTGGTTCGTCTATTAATATGATGGGTGGGTCGCTGACGAGTTCCAGTCCGATGGCTAGCCGTTTTTTTTGACCTCCTGATAGGTTCACTGCTCTTGTGTTTCGTACTGTGCTTACGCCTAGAGATGTAATTATTTCTTCTACCTAAAAAAAAAATAGGATCTTTACGCCCATACTCCCGTAGAGGTAGGCAGAGGTGCAATTAGGGCACCCACGATAAGCTGAAGGTACTCACACAGTCCCACAATGTGATAACTGGAAAATCTATTGAATACTGAATACTTACCCAATCCTAGGAAACGTTTTTCCTTTAGAGTTTAGAATATTGAAACATTTTGAATTGCCTGATTCGGGAGTCGAACTTGGGCCTTAACGTAGGCAAAATCTATCGCCTAAAGTCCGGATCACTAGGCCACAGATCTCTCGCAGATTGTAAGAGGTACACAAATAAATAACAAATAAACATCCCTACAAAAAAAGACGTGTTGCACGTCGGGATTGCCAGCAGAAGTGAAAACTTGAATATTAACATAGTGGTTTTTTGATATTTTGGAATGGTTAAGGAATAGTTTTGCATGAATTGATTTACTTATCAGTATGAAAGTACTATCATTTATGTGGTAGAATACAATATTAATTTATTGCGATATCGTACACAAACACGACAGCATGAAAATTCGCGCAAGCACCCTGCGCCGTCTTACGAAATTTCAGGTCACGTGTCCTGACGCAAGTTTAAAAGTTTTTACCCATTCCAAAAAAAGTGCGCAATGCCGCTAAAGAAGTTTTCACCTCAAAAATAATAATTTTATTAGTTCTACGCAGTACTGAACTCGGGCTGTAAGGCCTAATGTGCATGTCTATCGGCAATCCTTCTTGACAATATTTATACTGCGACAGGAATTGGAATAGAGGTGAATCCCCACCTGGAAAAGTTATTGCAAATCACTCTGCCACCTAAATGCCCACCTAAATATTTCCTCTTTTACGAGCTGTCAAGCAGGGAGGCTAAAGATCTACTTTACAAAGAGGTCCCGGACGAGCACGGGGTAAAAGGTTTGGAGGCGAATTAAATGTTATTTTTTTTTTAAATAAAATTGTTAAATGTCGCAGAAAAGCATTATTTGTAAGGGTTGGGCCACCTGCAATGCCAACACTAAGGAGTAGGGACTGTTTCTCAATAGATCGAACCTGGAATTAGTACTGCACAGACTGCACGACTGCGAATAATACTAATAGTAATTATTATTCGATTATGCAAATCATTCGAACAAGTCGACTGCGTTTAAAATTATCCGATATGTTCATACGTAACTCCACTGTTTCCGTGTCGAGTTAGGTACGACCCGTTCGGGGCGATTCGGATTTTCTTCGGCCGAGGTCGTTAGGTCGAAGGAGAAGGAAAGACTGGAGCAGTAGGAATCTATATATTAATACGTGATGCCAAAACTTTGGACCCCTCTTTACGAAAATTGCACGGGTGCAGCAGCATAAAATTTGGCACAATTATAGTTTATGTGTAGGAGAAGAACGCTAATATTTTTCAATAATAATGCTAATAAAGTACATTAAATCAATAAATAAAACATTACCCACACTACCATGCAATTGACACACACATATATTGTTATACACACGTATATTGATGATAACGATAAAATATCACAGATGGCGCACTAAAAAGTTTGGAAAAAAGTAGTTAGTTTTGAGAAATGAAGATGGCGTTCTTATCAACAAGATATTAAAATTTATTATGGTCGAATTTCGATCAATGGTTGACCACTAGTAACAACAAATATGCAACCACCGAAAAATAAAAAAGTTTGTTGTTACTTTTTTAAAACGACTTTTAAAAAAAGGAGGAGGTTTTATGTTCGAATCCTAACTATTTATTATCTTTTAGGTATTTCAATATCGTCACTTGTGAACTTAATGTTAATTAATATTTAAAAAAATATGTATTTACCTCTTTTATTTGAATTAATACCTACATAATTTACGCGGCAAAAGCATTGTTTGTTTTCTGTTTGTTTACTTTGCAACAGTTTTAAGATTCATATTAAATAGGTAGATTCATTAAGATAAAATATTTATTTCCTATTAGTAAATTAAAGACAACCAACTTTGATTTCAATATTGTTAAGCAAAATACTTACTTGAAAAAAAATAAGTATTTTCTTGCTATTCGATCATCAGATCTAGACTTCATGGCAATAAATACTAGGGAAGAGACAATAAGTACTACTTATACCCGAAATATAAGTACTAATTTTGTGTAAAAATGTTTATTCAGTTTACAGAATAAATGTATTTACCAAGTTTTAACAGCATAGCTCTTATAGTTTCGGGGAAAAGTGGCTGTGAGATACGGACGGACAGACAGATATGACGAACCCATAAAGGCTCCGATTTTTGCCTTTTGCTAGGGAATCCTAAAAAACTCACTTACTCGTTTTTGTTTCTGCTGTTTGCTGACATGATCTCCCAATTTAAGTTCTGCTGCAATTGTGAGAGACTCGTGAACTGTGAGCGTATCCTGAACCTTGTCATCTTGTAGGATATAGCAAGATCTCCGCCGGAATATTTTTTCATTACGGATCCGCCCATTCATGAGTAGTCTGCCACTTGTAGGTTTCCTGAAAAAATAAATGTTACAGAATTATTACGACTGTTTTCGAGGATAGGGCCTTAGAAGTAACCTTACATTCAACTCTACATAAAGTATTTTATTGAATCAGGCGTTACTTTGCGGAAATCCGTTATAACACATGTAAAATAAGCCTATATTTTACTAATTCCGCGTAAGTAGTGTAACTGTTGTGGCACATAATACTCTATATGACACAGAATGTGACAAGCCTAACTAACGTTCCCGCCGCCCACCTCCGCGACTAGAACACGAATAAAGGAAGAGCTAGGGAAACAATATAAATTGTCACGTTCTTTACATATGACAACCCTACCTAAAGTTCCCACCTCCCACCTCCGCGACCAGATCACAAATAGAGTCCGAACACGGGAAACGAAACCACTTGTCACGTCCTTCGCCAACTTTGTCGAAGCACTCACCACAGATAACACCAAATCGCACTCGACGTACGTTTCGCCTCTACACCGAGGCATCCTCAGGAAATCGACCGTACCGAAACTATAGCAGCTATCACACTATGGGACTTGGTGTCTTCGGAGTACCCTAGTTGTGCCTCTGCCCATCTCTTCGGGGATATAAGCGTGAAGATACTATTAATTGTTGTATCACAGTGTAATAAAGACTATAATGCAAGTTAGAACCTTGGAGTACTTTAGTCCATGTTTATTAATAAGACGGTAAAGTGTTTACGCGTCACAAGTGTGGTATGGTCTTTACGTAATAATCTGTGTATTATTCTATTCCATTCATTAATTTTCATTTAATGTTCATCAATGATATGATAATCTGGATTGATACCGTATCCAAAGAAATTGTATTTCTTTATGTGTGTATTTAATTGGAATTGTTGAAGTAAATTGTTTCTGTATAGAAACTAGGCAATTAACACATAATATATTTTCATTAACGAGCTACATTGATCTATTGATTGTTAAATTGTTATGTTATTTATCCTACAATGACTCGCAAGGAAGAGAAACGTGTTAACATTTTCTTAAATTCAAGTATACATGCGTTGTAAGTTGGTGCTTGCTAGAAAGCAGTCAAATCACATAAGGAGGAAAAGTTAGCTGCCAATGCGAAGCCAGCCTTAATAATGACCTCCGAAG
Source organism: Calephelis virginiensis (assembly GCA_002245475.1). Lineage (NCBI taxonomy): Eukaryota > Metazoa > Arthropoda > Insecta > Lepidoptera > Riodinidae > Calephelis > Calephelis virginiensis. The sequence continues at coordinate 10,495 of NJDC01002032.1, read as the reverse complement.
TCCCTGGATATAAAAACCAAAGAAGATTGTCCCAATTGAGATGGCCATGTTTATGTAAATAATGACTTCGCTATGTCGTGCGAAAATACGTTTATGTGTGTCAGTATGTTTGTTACTTTGTTGCATTCTAGAGATAAAACGCGTGTCTCTATTTTACTAATCATAGGTAATTGATTCAATTGAATCTTAAGTCAATGGAGACTAGTTTTAGTTAAAATTCAAAATGCTGGTAACCAGAAGGATATTGTAAAAAAGAAAAATGTTAAGGCCAACGAACTATGTTAAAGGGTTAAAAGTTGAATAAGTATTTCAAAATCATTAAGAGATTCCTTTAAAACATTTTAAGTTCAATGAAGTGGGCGTGTGGGAGAAATTCTCGTGTCACAATGCTAGTTCCCATACACCTCCGAAACGGCTTGACCAATTGTCATGAAATTTTGTGAGCATATTGATTAGGTCTGAGAATCGGCCAACATCTATTTTTCATACCCTTAAGTAATAAGGGTGACCCTAAGGTCATAATTATAAATATAGGTAAGGCTAACATAGGTGTCGGACTTGACTGCATGAGTTCCTGGGTTCGAATCCCGGGTCGGCCAACATAAAGAAAATTGGATTTTTCCAATTTTCTAATTCAAAAAAAAAATTGGTCGGGATTGGAAATGTGCCTGGTTGGCGATAGGCTTGCCACCTATCACATTGTGGGACTTAGTGTCTTCGGCTAGTCATGGGTGCCTTGGTTGTACCTCTGCCTACCTCTTCGGGGATATGGGCGTGAAGATACTTAAACTTAAACTATTTTTATTCAACAAAGTGAGAAAATAAAAATATGTCTAAAATTCGAAAGTGTTTTTGTTTTAGATATTGGAAGGCAAACAAGCAGACGGATTTCCCGATAGTAAGAAGTTCTCGCCGCCTAGAGACACAAAAGGTGGTAATGATGCGTTGTCAACCTGAGGCCGGGATGTTAGGCCTCGAGCAAAAATAAGTTTGCCGGCTACCTTATCCTCCAAACCGAATCACGTTATGATGTTATGGCGGCAGGAATAGGTAAGGCGGTGGTACCAATCCAGGTGAGTCACTGCGAAACTCTACCACCAAGTCAGATGTCACGGTATTAGTGACGGTAAGCCTATGCTCGCCTTTTACGAGCTGCCTGGCAGAAAGGCAGATGGTCTATTCTGCAAAGGAGCCTGGACCAACACGGGGTACAATTTTATACACTGATAATATTCTAGGCATATTAAATGGCGTCTGTTGTCAGACGAGACATTGTCTCTTGTCTGAAAACTCGTAATTTTGTTTGATGTCTTATACTACGAAAAAATGATGAACCTGAGAAGCTGAGATTGTTTGTCTTATATTTGGACAAATGCTTTCAATGAATGTATGGATGGTTGTGAGTGACCAAGTGGTTATCTGCTTGCTTTATGTAGATGTACTTTTGGGTTCTACACCATTTGAGATGTAAACACTGGTCAAATTTGTGGGAGGTGATTGTAAAGAAATTGGAATTGAAAAACATTTGAATGCGATGAAAACTAACATAATGGTATTTAAAACGGATGTAACAAGAACAGATGTAAGAGTTTTAGTTGATGATGTAGTGCCGGAACAAGTGATTGAAATCGTATATCTTGCGTTGTGCATTTATTAGGGATGGGAGGTGCACCGCGGATGTAAAAGAAGAGTGTGTGCAAAGAACAGTGTAAACGAAGCACTGGATAAGCTATTTCAAAGCAAAATCTTGAGTCAAGTCACTAGGCTCGCTTTGCAAAAATCTGTGCTTACCCCAACGTAGTTGTGTGGAATAGAGAGTTGGATATGTCAGAAAAAGTATGAGAGTAGGATAAATGCGGTTGAAATGGGTGCTCTACAGAAAATATGTAGTGTAACAGCATTAGTACACAGTCAGATCCAAGAAAGAGTGGGATTGAAAAAAAGGTTGCTTCTAAAATGAGAAGAGAAATGCTCTGCTACTTCGGTCATGTGGAAGAAATGGCAGATGAGAGATTGTCAAATCAGATATACAATGTGAATGTATAGATTCCCGGGAAACCGAGGGTGAATTTTTTAAGGCCTTAATTTTCATGTAAAAAACATGCAGTCGAATTCATAAACTCATATCTTTGGAGTCGGTTAAACTAGGTAGGAACTGCTTCAACAGTTCCGCATTAACTAAATCGTGTAAAAAAGCTGGTGTCACAATAATATTATACAATAATATTATCGTTTTTTATAGCAAAATAATCTTCCATGAACGTCATTCAGTAGATAACCAAGGACCAATATAATAGTCTCTCAATTTCGGTCATTAAAAAACAATAAAGATATCAAGAAACAAAAAGCCTAATCATACTTTGGAGTGTCAGAGTTTCAGGGATATAAAAACTTTGCTAAAGATGTGACTGTTTACAAAAACAATGATCTAATTATTCAATACAATGTTCACGTAAATACTATTAGTGCATATTATAAAACAAGGTTCTTCGGCCGCAAATATCTGTCTGTTCGCGATAAACTCAAAAACTATAGAAACGATTTTCATACGGTTTTGATCGATAGATAGATCGATTCCCGAGAGGTTCAGAATTTAGACGAATGTATGATTAGTTAACGTTTTGTATGAAATTGTTGAAATGTGACGATATTTGTTCAACACGTCGGAAAAAACTATTTCCTTTGGGAATATTTACTGTAAAAGCTGACAAAACCATTAAAATTATAACAAAACAGCATTTTTATATTTATTTTGTTCGGTGTATGTCTATCTTCTAAGGATAACTTACTTATGTAGAGAATATCGAGTGCCGCATGTCACGTTGTCTCCAGGGAGGCAGCACCCTTCACATTAATTACTCTTTTTTTTACAAACACGTCGGTTTCGAGGAATCTTCGCACCGCCCTCTTATTACTAAATTATCGAGATACAAGAAAAACAAGCGTGCTAATAACAAACAGCCCTACTTGACGCCAATTTTAAAATCAAGCCATGGCGATATGTTGTCTTCCAACACTTTATAATCTAAATACATAGATTTCATAACACGGAGCACGAACCTGTCTAAAAAAATACTCAGATTTACTTACGAGCAACCCTGTCAAACGCTATCTCGACTATATTACCACGATGGTTTTTTACCACATTTTTTCAGATAGCGAACGAAGTCACGGCTTACCTAATTCTAAGAAACGACCATGACGTATTGACACTATATCAGACCAGAACTAGCTAAAACTAAACTGAAACATCTCGCAGATTTAGATTTAGAGTATTTCAACGATTTATTGTCCCATACCTAAGAGATAAAGTGTTGCATCACGACATGGTATCATGCCACGTATAAATTTTCAGTACGTCTGGCGTCAAATTCTATGCTTAATGTGTTATCGTCTCCATCTATCCGATGGTCTTCAAAAGTCTTGAGTATAGAAAATAAGATATTATTTCCACTTAATTATTTAAAAAAAGCAAACGGAGGTCTTAGAGACAGAACTCACAGAGCGATTTAAAATCGCGCCCACCGCGGTCGCGGTTCTGCAATTTATTTCAAAACTCACGAGGCGGGTAATTTTTGCGGTCCCGCTGCTGCCGCGGTTGAAATTATCGCCCGCAAACTTGGCGGTTGATTATCGCGCGGCCGGCGGTTGCAGTTAAATAATCAGTACAATTAGTATAAAATGGTCGCCCCCTAAGCGACCGCAGAGCGCGCGATTGCAACCCGCCGAGGCGGCAGCAGGAGATCGCCGCCCGCACGGTTAACGGGCAGACGACTGCTTGCGGGAACCGCAAAGAACCGCACGCGCTGCGGGTAAAATCGCGTCGTGAAATGTGATCTTACTTTTTGCATATAAATCTGCATTCTACGGGCTATGCTACGGCAGATTCCGTAGTATGAAAAATTTCCCGTCTCGTGAGTTTTGAAATAAATCGCAGAACCACGACCACCGCGGGTGCGACTATAAATCGCTCCGTGAGTTCTGTCTCTAAGTGTGCACAGTCCGCGGACGCTTACGGCTGACATAAACAAACATCCAGCGTGACATATATCTTTTAGACGTCCGAACGCTCGAGGTCACGTCCACGACTTACGTCCGATAGTTTGCATTATCTTAATACCTCGTAAGTCGTGGTTGCTCCATAGCCATGTATCGCAGTCGAACTACGAAAAAGCGCACAGGTGTAGATACATCCATTGAATTACATTGCGTTGCATGCTTTACAACGGTTTTCGGTAGATACTATCAGGTAAGGTTGTGACTAATACGGGTATATTAAGTTATTAGGTTAGCTCACAATTTAACAATTTACTATACACACTATATGGCCTAGAACTAGCTGAAACTGTGAGGAAACATCAGGCGGATTGAGAGTATATGATGATGTTAAAATAAGGTAAATCACTTAATTAGTGTTAGAACAAGTAACATAACTAAAAGTTTTTGGAAAACTGATTTAAATTATCTATTTAAGAATCGTATGGAAGAGCGTAGCCTCCTGGCACAGACATGTTTTGCCTAAAAGGATGCTGCAGTAATTTAATTCCACCATGTAATCACAGTTACAGTAAATAAACGATTTTTGATTTTGATTTGAGAGTTGGAGAATTTGGTCTGTTTATTGTCGCTCTTATAAGAGACAAAAGTGTTGCAAGTTATTGCATTGCGTTACATTATATGCAACTGCCTGTTATATGCATTTTGCTTGCACGCATTTCATTGCAACGGTTTTCCGTATAAACTATCAGGTAAGGTTACGGCTAATATGTTAAGCTATTAAGTTAGGTTTTAATTCAGTAACTTACGTGTATCCTGCTAAGATATCCATCAGAGAACTCTTGCCAGCGCCAGATTGTCCTATAATAACACTAAGTTCGCCACCATTAAAATGACCGCTCACTTCTGATAGTATAGTCTTATGCCCTGTAACAAAATAAATACTTATAGTTTAATTTTCTTTTATGTAAGCGGTCAGTGAACAGACACACGGCTCTTCTAATGGAGATGTGAAAGATAGCCGTGGCCTATTGACACCAAACACGTTACTGGTCGCTGTCCTGTAGCCGGAGCGTATGTATATATTGTACCGGCTACACTACTTTCCGGGCCGGAACATGGTAGAGTCATTAAGGCGCGGGTAGGAATAGGTAAGGAGGTATATCCCTACCCAGTCAAGTTTTTGCACAAAACTCTACCACCAGATATGTTGTTAGTGAGGACCTATATTTTTACCAGTGCTTGCCTCTTACGAGTTGCCTAGCAGAGAGGCAAATGGTCTATTCATCCCAGACCCAGATCAACACGGCGATAGCATATTGAATGTATTGAATTAAGTTTACTCTTTAGGGTAAAAGGCATAAATAATTTATAGGTTCGACGTGTCAATCTGTATGTCCGTCCGTTTGTCACTACCACTTTCCTCCCAATCTGTTAGCTTTATTTGCGGATTTCAACTGACTTGGCAAAAAGAAAGGTCATATGTTTGACTTCTATATCAAAAAAAAATCTTCAGGCCCATGTCTCTGAACAGGTAACCTTAAGTAACTACAACCAATCAAGTGACTGTGACAGTTTCCCATACTCGGACAGGCAGACGGACAGATGTATCGAATTCTTATGGATTGCGTTTTTATGGTTCGTCTAGGGAAACATGAAAAACGTGGAACGCAGACTATATTTAGAGTATAAATTTTATTTAAATCAAACGAACATTAAATATGATACTTTTTTTAGAGAAGAAAAAAAATAAAGTTGATTTCAATAAATAATTATCACCAGTAATTAATGAATACCAATGTCCTTGGTATTGTACGAATTTATCGGTCAATTGCTATCGGAATCTTGAAAAAGTTTCTTATCGTGAAAATAATGTGTTACTTTGTAATTCTTGCCAGACAACACGTAAAGTAGGTAATAATGATAAACTTTAACATTAGGATAACATTTTTACGCAAATAATGTTGAAAGCACGTGATAATTTATATATTTATCTCCGTGTTGGTCCGGGATCCTTTGCAGAATAGACCATCTGCCTTTCTGCCAAGCAGCTCGTACAAGGCGAGCTTAGGCTTACCATCACTAACACCGTGACATCTGACTAGATGGTTGAGTTTCGCAGCAACTCACCCGGACTTTATACCACCGCCTTACCTATTCCTGCCGCCATAACGTTATGACGTGTTCCGGTTTGGAGGGTAAGGTAGCCGGAAAAATTACTTTTGCTCGAGGCCTAATATCCCGGCCTCAGGTCAGCAATGCACCATCCACACCTTTGGTGTCTCTAAGCGGCGTGAATTTTGTTATATATACTTAGCTTGTATCTCAATTTATCGCGGACGATGCAGCGTGTAACATCTTTATATATATAGATACAAGCTAAGTTAATTTTTAAGTTAGACCAAACTGCACACAGTGCAAATTTGATAAAAATCGGATAAAAGGTTTATCGCGGAGAAGCAACGTGACGCATCACTACATAGTATGAAACAAAGTAGCTTCCTCTGTCCCTATGTCCCTTTGTATACTTAAATCTTTAAAACTACGCAACGGATTTTGATGAGGTTTTCTTTAATAGATAAAGTGATTGAAGAGGAAGGTGACGGTATTTCATAACCGTGACAAGCCGGGGCGGGCCGCTAGTATTAGTAGTAGTTATATAGGGAGATTAGAAAGGAAAGTTTCAATTGTTTCTTTGGCTCCGAAATTGCTGGACCGCTTTAGACAATTCTTTCACAATCAGAATCCTACAATTTTTTGATGAAAATGTAATTTGGAAAAAGGAAATTCACTACTTTTTAAAACTAGAAAACAATGGGGACGGACTGTGAGTATAAAACATTTTGGTATATATTTTATTATGTACTAATAGTCAACTTTACGTCATTGAGACAAGGTGCCAATCTCGATTTGCATAATTCTGTGCTAATCCCAAAGCCGTTGTGTGGAAGCGAGACTTGGGTATGTCAGAAATAGCATAAGATTGAGATTAATGCAATAAGAGGAGGATAAATAGTCGAAATGAGAGCACTATGGAAAATGTGTCGCGAAACTCTCGCTGACTGCATTCGTAACAGAGGTCTAGAATCGATAGAATTGCTTAGCTATTACGAAATAATAATCACTAAAATCCATTCTTATTCTTGGGAAATAAGGGTTTGATAAATATGAAAGTACACAAAAACATATAGGAGAATCGAGAAATTTCTACTTTTTGGAGTCGATTATTATAAAATTTACTGTAGGTGTAAAGTAACCCTATATTTTGCCAATTCCGCGTAAGCAGTGTAACTGTTGTGGCAAATAGTCCTCCAAATGACACAGAATGTGACAAGCGTCAAGCTAACGTTCCCGCCGCTGACCTCTGCGATAACACGAATGAAGGAAGAGCTCGGGAAACAATATAAATTGTCACGTCCTTGTGTGCATGTTCGAGGCATCCTCAGCATAGTGTTCTGATCGCAGTGTTGGGAACGTTAGTTAGGCTTGTCACATTCTGTGTCATTTGGAGGACTATTTGCCACAATAGTTACACTGCTTACGCGGAATTAGCTAAATAAAGGCTTATTTTATATCTGTTGCAATAGATTTCCGCAAAGTAACGCCTGATTCAATAAAAAAACTTTACTGTCTTTAACTTTAATCAATCACAAAAATCCCTCAACAAACTTTGTTAAAATAGATTTTTCTTAATTTATTTTTTCCGATTTCTCATTGATATAAATAAACCAACACGCACAGACAAACTAAATAAAGATACTGAGACACACTCTCTAACAAAACTGACCAAATTGACACTCAAGTGTCGCTAATCAGAAATAGTTATTTATGCTTTATATATAAAAATTAATCCACATTTCGCGTGGTCATCACTTGAACGGGTGGTCTAATATTGCCAATTCTTTTTTTGTTATGCTGTTTATTCAGAACATGGTTTATATTAAGAGAAAAACCGGGAAATTTGCAGGAAAACTAGGAAAACAGCACTTTAATTTGTTCTATACAAACTTTCAGTAGGTGTTGATACTAAGTGATATCAAGTTCGAACGGTCGGCTAGTCAGAAAGAGTTATGAGAAAAATTTACTTTTTTTGCATATCCAAGCTTAAAAATTTGCAAAGCAATATAAAGTCATAGGCGGCAAGAAACCTTTACAAAGCAATGTAAGCGCATGCAGTGATGCTAGCGACATGAAGTTATTAAAACTGGTGGTCGCCCACTCGTCGAAATTCGACCATAATAAATTTTCATTATAAGTCGCCTCTGTCGTCTAACGGTCTGGCGTCGGACTTGACTTCTTCAGGTCCCGGGTTCGATCCCCACGTCGAGCAACAAAAAATTTAGAAAAATGTGTATTTCTAATTATCTAATAATAATAACGTTGCCCGGGATTGGCTTGCCACCTGTCACATTATGGGGTTGGATGTGTGTCCGGTTGGCGATAGGCTTCCACTTATCATATTGTAGGACTTAGTGTCTTTGGCTAGTCGTGGGTGCCCTGGTTGTGCCTCTGCCTACCCCTTCGGGGATACGGGCGTGAAGATACTTTCTTTCTTTAATTATAAGTTATTACAAGTTATTCAATATAAATTGTTAAAATATAATGTACAAACATTATTAAGGTTCTATTGTTAATTATCTTAGTGATAAGAACGCCATCTTTATTTATGAAGATCAACTACTTTGTTTTCAAACATTATGAATATAGTTTGTCCGCCATCTGTGATCTTTTATCGTTATAAGTATTTTTGTTTGTGTGTGTCAAATGCGTGTGTTGAGAGCTAAGATGCCACAGGGACACACACAGACATGCGAAACTTATAACACCCATCTTTTGACGTGACAACGTCTTATAATTCGATGGAGCCGGGTGCACGCACCAAAAACATGACTCATGCGGCGTTACCTCGCTCTGAGGTGTACCATTTAAGACTTAAAGTGCAAGCGAGAGCGCGGAACGAGCGACAAAGAGGCACCATCGGCCTCCGCTCCGTTCTTATGACATTGTCACGTTCAACTATCGTCAGTAAACCGACTATACAGACAACCGTTTTTTTAGGGCAACCAACCTTGGCTACCTATAACATCCGTCTTTTGTCCGTCATATTCGACTTGTAAAGTATTAAAAGTATCTAGGTACTAATATCAAAATTGTAAATTACAATTTTAAATTAGCAATTTATCTCTTTAAAGTTTACGGTATGGTCCTAGTTGCTAGGTTTAAAATAAATTAAAATTTCAATTATTTGAAGTGAGATAAAACACGTACAATTACCTACCTTATTAACAATTCAGTTTTTATACTTGTTATTGTTGCCGCTTAGTATATTTCCATCTAGACACAATTTATAAATATTACTATCAGTCCGGACAGATGTTTTCATGTCTTAACTATGAATATTGAATTTAAATAAATTTATATTTTTTAATGAACTTTCTCGGGACGATATCTAACACAACAAAAAAAGAATGAAGAACTAACAAAATAGTAGATGTACCTATTTCGTTAATTCTTTTTTTTTGTGATACGATAATCAAGTGTAACAGAGAAACGTTCAATTAATTGAGTACATATATTTAAAATTTTCTGTTTCTGTAAAAAAATGCTATGAATTTATATTAATTTAAAATTTAAATTAGACTAGCCGATCCGGCGAACTTCGTATTGCTTGAAATTATATACCAGAGATTGTAGCTGTTAGTAGCTGTTACTAGCTAGAGGACATGCTAGAACGAGTCAAATCCGACCCAACATTCATGAAACGCATTACTGCTGGTGTCGAGATGGGGGTTTTTTATTTTTATGATATTGGAAGGCAAACAAGCAGACGGATCACCTAATGGTAAGAAATTCACGCCGCCCAGAGACACAAAAGGTGGTAAGAGTGCGGCTCAAAGAAATTAACATATTTTGTAAATGTCTTCCGGTCAAACTTTTTTCGGGCATTGACAAACAAGCTTGTCAACTGCCAAGGCGGCTAACTACACAAATCTAAGAGTAGGATGCGTTCAGAAGCTTCAATTTACGATAAACGTTTTTTTTTCAATGTTAAAAATAAAGATACATTATTTTAATTTCCGTAAACCATACAATTTACTGATATGAGTACTTTTAACCGATACCTTTTCAAAGTATCGATACTAAAATTTATAATAATAATAATAATAATAATAACCGTGAAGTATACAATCTTAGAGAATACTTTCTACATGTTGAATGTGAAATGCATCGTGATGTAGTGTCAGTGGATAATGGGCTGACTCCGCTCTCCTTAGGTAAAGAGAACTGGCATAAACCGGTGGTACTTAGCACTCAGGATCGCTTGGATGTATGGAAGAGCAAAGAACTACATGGTCGATTTTATCAGGTACTTTATGGGCCTGATGTCGATACACAAGCATCTGTGTCTTGGTTTCGATTCGGTGATCTCTTTGGGGAAACCGGAGGTTTTGCTTGTGCAATTGCAGACGAGGTTGTCAAGACGAATAACTATCGGAAA
>NJDC01002031.1:388961-407204 GCA_002245475.1 Calephelis virginiensis | reverse complement strand
GACGCGCGGAGGAGGCTGGAGTTCGCTGCAAGTACTGCCAAACCTAGAAATTTGAGAGTAAATATTCCTGTGTTTGTGTGCACGTGCGTGTGTTCGTGTGTGTGTTTGTGGTCTCATTTCAATTCGGTTTTTTGTTTGAAAGCTATCACGTTTGAGATGGTTTACATTACATATACATAAATGAGTTTTGTCGGGAGTTTGTCAAAAATTTTTAATTTTAAAATTATTTATTTGTATTACATATTCCTATAACACTTGGGGAATTTGAAAAATAACAAAATTAGTATTGCTGGACATATTGCGTTAGGTTTCAGCTATTTTTCAAAACAAAAATGGTGTTATAAATATTTACAAAAACCTACACCGTACATAAAAATATATATTAATTTGATAAAAAAAACAGTAGCTACTCGTTCATCGTACATGTTGACCATGTTCTTAAAAATACGTGGCCTACGCAAAAATGACGGTCCCTGTATCTAGCAACATTCAGTGAGTGCAGAAAATACAGATAGGTGGAGAAGTGAATCTTATCTTTCTCGGTAAATTTAAAAGAATAAAATATAAATTGTCATGTTAATAAGACTTTAAGATAAATTGTGATGACTGCGACAGTAAACACTGAGTAAAAAAAATAATGTTGCTGTGCATATGACTGAAACTGACTATGAATAGCATATACTCTACAGAGTAAGCGCTTTTTTTTAAGTGCCAATGTATACATTTTTACTTCAAAATTAACGATTATATGACAAACCCTTCAATTATATAAAAAAGTTTATTACACTATTGCCGAACATTTAGCAGATAAGAGCTATTGGGATTTTCTGCTAATCATGCCAATCTCTTATAAATATAATGTATCATCACTTTAGTAATTGTTTACATATTTTAAAATAAGGAAAAAAGACTAGCCCGCTGAGTTTCTTGCCCGATCTTCTCGGTGTATGGCCGCTTTCTGATCCAGTGATACAATTAGTTTATACTAATTGTATCACTGGATCAGTGCCTCATGTAAAATAAACTCTTTTTTATTTTAATATATGTATGTACCTCACTTTTGCCAAACTACAGACGACGGTCGTGCTAAGATTATCATCTTTGGGTTAAGTACAATAAACTAGTAGTAGCGCTTGTATCTAGTTGCTCGATTTATTGTCGAGAATGAAGCAAGAAATACAAACTAATAATTATTAGTAAAATATTTTAAAGAAATCAAATTTAATTAAAATTATCTTTGTTTTTAAGGTTGTTAAAAAATTAAACACACTTAAATATTCTGCCTCATTGTGGTGTGCAACCAAATTTTAACATTAATAAAAACAATTATTTATGTTTATTAAATTTTATACATATTTTTAATTAAATCAAATTTCATAATTATTTCTATTACAAGCATTATTATTTATCTCTCTATACATAAAAATCAATTGCTGTGCGTTAGTCTCACTAAAACTCGAGAACGGCTGAACCGATTTGGCTAATTTCGGTTTTGAATTATTTGTTTAAGTCCAGGGAAGGTTTAAAATATAAGATAAAGGTAAAAACTGAGAGGAAACTAGGCAAAAAACATTTCATTTTTTTCTTTACAAACTAGAAAGAAGTTTGCCGAGATAGCTAGTTTACAGATAATTTTAAAGTGCGATTAAGTTTAATCCTATCTACCACTAACAATACTAGCAACGCCCTCTGCGTAAGAAATGGCAAAAAAATTATCTTTAGTTGTATATTTATATTAGCATTTAGCTTTTCTCTAAAAAAAGGTGTTTACGAGCACACTATAGTTATATGTGTTCTCTAACAGAGAATAAAATGTTTAGGTACTTACAACTGCATACATACATACATACATATCTACACGCCAAGTCCCTAACGGGGTAGACAGAGAGTATAGAGTGCCAGACCTCACGATCCTGACAAACCTGTCTTGCTTCCTTCACATACATTACACTTTTCATACAAACACGCCCGTTTCTGAGACTCTTGACACCACCCTCGGATGATATCCGATTGATCTGATCGTGAAATGTCAGCCTTGGTCTCCCCGGGTACCTACATCCATCCACATTCGCATTGTATATCTGCTTTGTCAATCTTTCATCTGTCATTCTTTCCACATGACCGAACCGGCGGAGCATGCCCTTTCGCATTTTAACACCAACACTTTCTTTCAATCTAACTCTTTTTAGGATCACACTGTTACGAATGCGGTCAGCGAGCTTTACACCACAGATTATCCGTAATACTCTCATTTCGACCGCATTCTTTCTACCTTCATGCTCTTTCTGACATACCAAACTCTCGCTTCCATAAAATAACGTTGGGATAGCGGCAATTCACCTTTTGATAGTAATTTAAAAAAAACTGTCCACTCGTACTAAAAGAAGTGACCAACCAGACTAAAGTAATTGCAAGAAGTAATACGTATAACAGTGTACACTTACCCATTACTTTGGTTCAATTATTGTTGATTGATTCCTCAAATAATATCATTCATCTCTTATAAATGAATAAACATGTTTACAAACATAAAGACAGAGTACTTATTTCAATAAACATTTTCAAATTTTGACAAGTAGCCCTAAAGAGAAGCAGCCCTAATAAGAAATAGCCCTAATGGGAAGTATCCCAAATCAGAAGTAGCCAAAATAAGAAGTAGACCATTAGCGACTCGGTTGCCATAATGAGAATAAGCCCTAATGTGCCTAACCGGTCGAAACAGTTTTAATTTTTGCCATGCGCAATATATTAAGTGGTGACCACTCCACCAATAAATATGGAACCCTCGCAAATACATTAAACGTCATGGCACAGAACTGCAATACTTTGGATAACTTTAAATTGGTCGTAACAATGACAACTAATGATCAATATCTACTTATACCGAATATTTTAAATATCAAATATTTGTAAACCAAAATTTTATAAACCACATAAAATTTGTTAGCATATTAAATTAAAACTAACACTAGCACCAAGTTTTTTGTAAGTAAATATCACAATTAATTGAAATAAGACAAGCCCGGTGAGGTTTTTACGCCGGATCTTCTCAGTGTTTGTCCAAGATATAAAAATATAGACGCGCACAAGTACCATTTGTCAATGGTCAAAGTGAATAAAGTTTCTTCTGATCCTGATTGTAACTCTGTGCTGACTGAGTTGTGACAGTATCGTGCGAAGTCATGATGGTCTCGTGGCTATGTCCAATTTTCAGTTTAAAAATGAGCATAAAAATGGTTTTCAACCATTTCAATCTTTCATCATCTAGATATAGACATAAAAATACGTATAATCAAAAATGTCTAATCTAATCCTAATAGGATTTATACATATGGAACAATTAGAACCAAAAATACTTAAACTTTTGCGACACGACTGCCGTACACACCATAAACCTTATGAGCCGTTTCCATGATGGAACTCGTACTGATAAATACCGTGTTATTTCAAGATTTCAATTTTTAAAACTAAGCGACGCAAAAAGAAAACATAGAAAAAAAACAAATGAGTGGTGGTTTGTGAAACAAAAAATTTAAATTTGAATTTGGAAATCCTAACTAAAGAGAAGAAATTTGTGATTAAAAAGGCCAGTACGAAAAAAACCCCAACGACCTAATATTTCCGGATCTGTGCCTTTCTTAAATTTATTTCAATATGTATTTAAGTATTTCTATGCATTGGTATATTTGTCTAACAATCATAACACAAGCCTGTAATTTTTGCTTAATTTGTGGTTGGATCAATTTGTATAATTTGTCCAGGGATATTTAATTACTTGGTGAATGGTTAATGGTTTTAGATTTTTTCCCAAACGTAGGTCATGATTTTGTAAATGTCTCAAATTTTATCATAATCCGACATGTGATATAAGTTGTGCTCAATAGATTTTGCAGATTTGCGTTTAAAATATTTTTTCTCCTACTTCCATAGTAACATCAAATAAGAAGCATTTTACCTATTAACATTTTTTTATATAAAAGTGAAGCAAATAATGACTAAACGTGAATATTATAAACAGGAAATGAAAAATATATTTATAAGCGAGACTTTCTGGGCGTGATGTCTTTGAAGTAGTGGAATATTTTCCATTGTACCTTTTGGCGTTGGAAATCTGGGTCTGAGGGATCTGAAGCGCGACAATTCTACAAAGAACTGTCCGCAAGGCTGATCAGCATCACTTGTGATCAAAGGTACGATCTACGTAATATATAAGACAAAGGATCACTGCGACCGAAAAAGAGAATAATTGCAGACAATATTTGTTGGAAATATTTACCTCAATATTATTCATATGGCTTTTATATTTTTATTTGAGACTGTTGTATTATATTTAACATACTAGCCGACCCGGTGAACTTGATACTTCACTTGGCACTCGACACTCGGCCTACTCTGCAGGGGGACTTAAAGGTTTTTCAAGAAGTGTAAATCAGCACTAACTCTTTGTTGTAAATTATAAACAATTTTAGATGACGGCATTTCCGGATCTTGGTGTTTATTAAATTTATTCTGGTATATATTGAAGTATTTCTATGTATTAGTATCGTTGACTAACACCCATAACACAAGCATATAATTTACCTACTTTGGGGTTAGATTCAATTTTTGTAACTTGTCCAGGGATATTTATTTATTTATATTTGCACTGTGCTTAGGAGTTTTTTAAAGTGAGAAGTCAGCAATCAAGCACACGATTCTCCTAGTGGTAAAAGACAAACCGTGGCCTATAGACAACATAGAAGTTAAAGGTGAGTCGCTATCCTGGGCCGGGGTGTAAGATCTATAGGGCAAGTCCGCCGGTTAACCTACTTTTCGAACCGGAACATAACAGACACTATGCTACAACACTATACTATACGGCAGGAACAGATAAGGCGGTGGATCCTTATCCCGATGCTTATTAAAATCCTACACAGCACCATACCAAAAGTGGTCTTGTTTATAATGACCTGTACATTAACCTGTGCTAGCCTCTTAGCCTTGTAGAGGGGCAGATGGTCTACTCCACTTAGCGGACCCCGATCAACACAGGGACAAAAAAGTTAGTTTTGTTACTATGAAAAAACAAACCAGTAGTCAAAGACGTCTCCTTAATTTTCAACATTTACAATTAATAACGAAAGCGATACTTATTAATAAGAGAGTATTTTATAAAAGCTGTTTATAACAATAGAGATGTACTTACTTGAGCACTCTTTGACTTCTATCGTACTTAACTATTTGATCTTTGATATGTATTTTGTGACTGTTTGTTTGTCTAACCGCTAGTAGCACATGTTTGTCCGCTGGTATCTGGAAACAATAAAATATATAATTATATTAGTCGAAGTCGGTGTCTTCTCGCCCGTATCCCTATCGAGCTAGGCAGAGATACAATCACGTTACCCACGTTTAGACGAAGGTACTTTAGTCCCATGTGATAGACGGCACATCTCTCTCCAACCGGGTACTCAGTCAAACCCGGGCAACGTTGCTGATAGAAAATAAAAAAAAATAAAAATTTTAGTTGCACGACCCGAGAATCTAATCTGAGACCTAATATAGTCAAATTCAACATCGGACCACGAGACCACTGTGGCCACTACTAGATTTATATCCCTGCTTTACGGCAGAAGAGTGCTGAACGCCATGAAACTTTTTTTTATGATATTGGAAGGCAAACAAGCAGACGGATTTCCTGATGGTAAGAAATTGACGCCGCCTAGAGACACCAAAGGTGGTAATGGTGCGTTGCCAACCAGAGGCCAGGATGTTAGGCCTCGAGCTGAAGTAAGTTTACCGGCTATCTTACCCTCCAAACCACGTCACGACGTTATGGCGGCAGGAATAAGTAAGGCGGTGGTACCAATCCGGGTGAGCCGCTGCGAAACTCTACCACCTAGTCAGATGTCACGAAGTTAGTGACGGTAAGCCTATACTCGCCTTTTACGAGCTACCTGGCAGGAAGGCAGATGGTCTATTCTGCAAAGGAGCCCGGACTGATACGGGGTGATACTGACATCGTAAGCGAATGTTGGCGAGCTGACATTTGTAAGCATCGGAGTTAATATTATTGTACACACCATGTGTATTTATTTTGTTTTTGAACATATTATGTGAGGTAAGAATAAGAATCTGTTGAATCACGTGAAAGGTGACCTGGATCATACTTTAAAAGTATTGCTGTTATGTTTCGTAACCTTTAAAGTTCATGTAAAGCACATAAAAAGGGGGTATGTTGTAAGTTTCACTTGTTTGTGTCTGTCTGTGAGTCTGTGGCATTGTAGCGCCTAAACAATTGCGATGGGTATTTTCAACACCCGATGCAAAACGAGGGGTATTAGAAGTTTGATTTGTTTTAGTGTGAGTGTAAATGTTTGTGTCTGTGATATTGTACCGCGGATTGACGGATTTAAATGCGATTTTTGTTTGAAAACTGACACAATTGAGATTGTTTTTAGCTACAATTTACTTACCCCCGACGGGTTTCATAAGTTTGACACGCTGTGTCTTTGTCTATATGTTCAATCATAACATTTTCATAACGTTTTTTTTTTGTTTGAAAACTGACGCAATAGAAATAGTTCTTAGTTATATTACTGGTTTTGTTGGGGTTTCATTGAAAATTTTTATTCTTGAGATTAGTTTGTTTTGAAAATTGAAATAATATCTGAAATAATTGATTTTGATGGCTTGTAATAGATATCTACTTTAGGTAACACAATTAAAATCACAAATATCTTACGACCTTCTCTACGAATTGTTCAATACTCAGAACTCGACCAAATTGGATCAGTATTTTTAGTTTAAAGTTAAATAAAGGCAGAATTTGATAGCAGATTTTAATTCCCTCGTCGAGGAAATCGCGGGCGCTTACTAGTGAAATATAATCCAAATTGAACACAATTCAGTTGGATTTATGTCAGGACCGAAACATTCATAAATTATGTGCATTGTGTATAGAGCGGTCGCGGTGTGAATTTTAAATTAAATATTAATATAAACAGCCGCATCAACCGCACGGACCTACAGGATGTATGGAACGCTCGTTTTGATGTAAATTTGTTAACCCTTAACCCGAATATAAATGGTTATGCGACATGACATATTTTCTGTTTGTACCTCTATATTTTAATAGAATTTTGTTTTTTTTAAATTCCTTCTAATCTTAATATATATAAATTACGTGTCACGTTGTTTGTTCGCGATGGACTCCTAAACTACTCAACCGAATTGAATCAAATTTGCACACCGTGTGCAGTTTGATCCAACTTGAAAGATAGGATAGCTTATATATCAATTTATAATCAAAAAAATTAACATCCGAGGGAAGCCGGAATAGGCAGCTAGTAATATATAAAATTCTAGTGTCACGGGGTTCGAACTAGAACTCCTCCGAACGGCTTGACCGATTCTCACGAAATTTGGTGAGCACATTGAGTAGGTCTGAGAATCGGCCAACATTTATTTTTCATCCCCCTAAATGTTAAGGGTGGTCCACCCCT
The DNA here is from genome assembly GCA_002245475.1 of Calephelis virginiensis. Taxonomy (NCBI): domain Eukaryota; kingdom Metazoa; phylum Arthropoda; class Insecta; order Lepidoptera; family Riodinidae; genus Calephelis; species Calephelis virginiensis. Next base: position 399,720 of record NJDC01002031.1, on the reverse strand, counting down.
AAATTTTTTTTGTAATTTTCAGACAAAATGTCTTGTTTTTAATTTTTTATGATACAGCATAAAAAAAGTACATACAACCCTAAATTTTCACCCTTTTATCACAAACCCCTATATTTCAATAGTCATTTAAGTAATTTAATCATTTTTTATCCCGGGTCGATAACTGATCAACCGTCTTTTAATTAGTCATATGGCAAAACAACGTTTGCCGGATCAGCTAGTAACATTATAAAAATGGTGTTTGCCATCGAGAAAAAAATGGCAGCAGTGTTTTCATAATTATTGAAATTCATGTCCATATTTAGTCAATTTCGGGCGAATTTTGTACAATTCTGTTCAGTGAAAGTGCATCCGTGAAGTATTCATGAAGAAATTAGTCTATCGTTTACTTCTTCGTTGCCGCCAAAACCTTATTAGACGAGCTCAAGTAAGGAGGTAACCGCTTTACTGAAGACCCTGACATGACTTTCTACGACAACATAAGACTAATTAAATTAATTAATAATTAAATCCCGTCTTATAATTTGGATAGCTTGATGTATACTTAAAGTTCAAAAAGGCAGATAGTAACAGACATGTCAAAAAGTGAAAAAAGTATGTTTGTTTGGTCTACTCTACTCTACTCTACTGGAACTTAGAAAGCTGCGTGCCTAAACTAGTGTTTATATTTAAAAAAATATAAACAAATGTAGTACGCGGACAAAGCCACGGGCAACATCTACTAGATAGAGGCTTGGGTTTGATTCCCAACAGGGCAAGCATTTGTGTGACGAACATACAAACATATAACATTTCTGGGTCTGGGTATATATATAATTAATCCCCAACGCAAAACGAGAGGAGCTAAAAGTTTGCTGTCTTCCCCCCAAACCCTCTCTCTCTTCCCCCCATCTCACACCTCTCTCTTTGTGTGTGTATATGTCTGTGTGTGTCTATTTACGGCATCGTAGCTCTTCAACAGATGGATAAGTTTTGATGCGGTTTTATTTGTTTGAAAGCTGACGTGACCGAGATGATTCTTAGCTACAGTTTATGGAGATCTGTCCAGATGTTTAAGCTCATTGATAGCTTTTTCGTAAGCATCGGGATAGATATTAGGAACAATATGAGTATTTCATTTCACTGTTAAGCATATGTCAGACCTAGCTGACCAGACAGCTGGTTTGATGATGGATCTCGAATCTCTGGAATGCATCTGCTGGTAAACTGGTCGAGTTTGGACTCATTCGATTCGCCCGAACTAGTTCTGTTAATATTTTCTGATTACGACAACTCGATGACAAGGACTTGATAAAAGAACTGGGAGATGGCTGATGGGTCATAGTAAAAAAAATCAGGTATTTTGTTTCATAATCTTTGCAGTTCATCTAAAGCACAAATTTAAGAAACAACGTGATTGAGATGGTTCTTATCTAACACTTATGGAGATCTGTTCAGGAGTTGAAGGTAACCAGCTCATTTGCAAGCATTGTGTTAGATGTCAGACACATGATGGGTATTTATATCACTTGTAAGCTGATATGAGATCTTGCAGATAAAATATTAACAAATGCTGGTATAACTGCGCGCTTATCTGATGATAGATATAAGACTAGGAGACATAAACCTAAAATAATAACTACTGGTAATCCCAACGAGTTTGGACTCATTCGATTCGCTTTGATGAAATTTTGATGAAATTAATGTGAGATATTTAATGGTTTTAAAATTATGATATTATGTATGTTTCGTAATTTTTGCAATTCTTTTAAAGCGCATCATAGAAGAGAGGTGTTGTAAGTTTGGCTTGTTTGTGTGTATGTGGGTTTGTCTGTGACATCGTAGCTCCCACACTGACGTAATCGAGATGAGTTTTGGCTAGGTTACATATTGGTTTTTTCGGGGGTTCATAGATTTTTTTTAATTTTAAGATCATTTAATTACTTAATCTTACTTTATTTACGAATAATTGATATTGGGGAGTTTGGTCTAAATAAGAGTGCAGTCGAGGCGGTGCGGTCGATTTCCTGAGGATGCCTCGCTGTCGACGCTAAACGTACGTCGAGTGCAATTTGGTGTTCTATATGGTGAGTTCTTCGACAAAGATGGCGAAGACAATGACAAGTGGTTTTATTTACCGAATTTGGACTCTATTTGTGATCTGGTCGCGGTGGTGGGAGTTGGGAACTTTAGATAGGGTTGTCATATGCGAAAGACGTGATAATTTACATTATTTTCCTAGCTCTTACTTTATTTGTGTTCTGGTCGCGGAGGTGGGCGGTGGCTTGTCACATTCCGTGTCATTTGGAGGACTACATGCTGCAACAATGATACTACTTAAGGGGAATTAGCAAAATAAAGGCTTATTTTACACTTGTGATTTTAATGCATGGATCTTGATCTTATGCCAGCATGGGTAGTGGTCCCACAGGATATTTTTTTGGAGTAAAATGTATCCTGTGTGGAAATACAAGTTACCTTCTATGTGTGTGTCAAATTTCGTGAAAATCGGTTCGGCAGGAGTAACAAACAAATAAAAAATCATACAAATTGTCGCATTTCTTAGGATTATTATTTAATTTGTGCACTTTCACATTGGTGGCATTTCATACAATTTCGTTAAATTGAATAATTTCAACAAACGCGATTATTAAGAAAAAGCTACGACCGTCTTTCTCTCTCGATGGCCCCAAAACTCCTATAAAACTATCACCTAATGGAGCGTCACGCTTTGATGGCTGGTTTGACATATCGCATACTGTTTTAGTTTTTGGCATTGGCGTTACCATCTGCTATTTGTTAAGCCTAAGTTTGTTACTTAAATTATTATAAATTTGTGGTAATTTGTCATAGGAAGTCATGTTTTAAACATGTCAATTGTTCTCAAAAAAATAAAATCAAATGTAACTCAAATTTACGCTTTTTTTATTTACAAGTATAACTAGCATAGTAAGTTAAAGCTCTTTAAAAAACTTTAATAAACGCAAAATTTTAACGTTTAATTAGATCTGGACAAACGTCAAACTAGCCATTAACATAGCCGCAACCATATATAGTGACCTTAAGAGTAGAGTAGCTAATAATATCCGATGCTGACTTCTTAAAAATTGCATCAAAATAGGTGCTAATAATATCCGATGCTGACTTCTTAAAAATTGCATCAAAATAGGTGGACCATATTATTATGTGAAGCCTGGGACAAGCACGAAGAGCAAGTGAAGTAATTTCATTATTTTTCTTATAAACGTCACAATGTTTACGCATTTACAGGCTTGTTTTTAACAAAGTTAATAATAAATAAGATAGTGAAAAGTCTCTATACCATTGTATTTAGTCTATCAGAACAAATTTGCAAGCATCTATTAAAAATTGTAATAAATAACAATAAGACAGTATAAATAGACGAATTATTTGGGCTCTATTTTTTTATTCGAATCGATAACAATTATTATGATTTAGTTAGATGTGGTATCCAAATAGTTATTACATAAGATATTGGACATTAGGAAGGGTTTTGCCGTAATCAGGCCGCTTTGCATGCAGGATGGAAACCGTATATATTGGGTCAGTAGGCTTTGGGTAGATATTGGTGTCCATCTCCCTGCCTAATGGCCACCCAGGTTCATTTAATTATGAGAATATTTGTTTTCATTGTTAGTAAATACGTTATCAAAACGGCACAGATGAAATACAAATAACCTTTTGATAGACATTTTACCCATTCTCAAATTGTACTCAATATTATAATTAGAATTACTATAGACATACTGGCACTGGTACACGTTTAATGAAAATTACAAATCAGCTATACTTAATATAAAATTTTAACGTAATTGAAGTAAAAATATACAATCTGACTAGGTGGTAGAGTTTCGCAGCGACTCACCCGGATTGGTACCACAGCCTTACCTATTCCTGCTGCCATAACGTCATGACGTATTCCGGTTAGGAGGATAAGGTAGCCAGTAAGCTTACTTTTGCTTGAGGCCTTACATCCCGGCCTCAGGTTGGCAACGCACCATTACCACCTTTGGTGTCTCTAGGCGTGTCACAAACTCGCAAGATATCACACTACATCAGCGCCGAAGAACTCTTTTTCACCTAGCCTCTAACGCCGAGCTGGGAGCCACTGCTCCTCCATTAAGTTATTTGTGACCATTATGGTCCCGCTATTTTCTTCATTTTATCACTCCAACGCACATAGGGCCTACCTTTTTTGTAATATAAGTGACTAGCAGCAAGTCCAGCAAAGATACTGTAGGAGACAACTATTTTTTCATAACTTGATGGTATAATATAAGAGGTGGCCGGCCAGTCATAGGGGCAGATCTCTCGCGTACGTAGCAAAGTAAAGATAGTGTCCTATCTCTATTCGAGCGCCTAACGAATCTATTTTTAGTATTTACTTACATCATTATTTCAATTGTCTTAGTTCATTTTAAAATTGATTTTATTTAGACGTAATTTTGTAAACTTTAAAAATTTTAATTGTTAGAAATGAAATTGACGATTTCAGCTTAATTTTATAATTTTTTTAGTCAATTTAAAGTGATTTTTCCTAGAATACATATTATAAACCTTGTTCAATTAATCCATCCATCAAAAAAATGCATCGAAATCTGTTTCGTAGTTTAAAGATATCAGCATACATAGGGACGGACATCAGAAAGCGACTTCGTTTTATGCTATTTATTTTAATTTATTGCCGGGAAAGCGATTTTTGTTATTATTTTCATGATTTTTTTAATTATAGTCCAATTTATTAAAGTAATAAAGGAGTTTGTTTCGTCGTTTCTTCTCCTGTCTGGCTAGGTTTGGAAACGGTGGTAGTGTATGATAGATAGGGTAAAGCTCGATCGTTAAAATTTTTGCTTTAATTAATGAGTGCTAACCTAGTAGTAAATATATTTAAACGAATTTATATGTTAAAATATATAAATAACAAAAATAAAAAATACAATATATCTAATTAAGTTAGATATTTGCACACCACAATGTGGTAGAATAAGTATTCTGTGACAACTTTTAAACACACATATTCCGCAAATAAATAAATTTCATTTCATTTAATTTCATTTCAATATATTTATATTCATTGTACATAATTTTTATTAATAGCCAGAAATAAACCTACCAATATTAATGCAACCTTGGGTTAAGGGCCGAATCCAGAAGGCAGCAATTTTGGGGACGTCGCGCGTTGTGCGGAGATTCCTCAGTCTGCCAAACTGACGGTTTGGTTGAAAGACGACCGTCTTTGGGACTCTACTTTTCATGTTTATATTTTTAATGTATTTTAATTTTAAATGTATTAACTAAGAACATTAAAAATAATGTTAATAAATGATAATAATAATAAAAAATAGTACTCTTAATAGAATAGTGTTAACAAATAATTCAAATCATTCTAATCATTTTAACAATTAATTTATTTATTAAGATTAATATTTTTTTATTTCATTATTTTCAGTTATTTTATATTAGTTTGAGAAATTTGTCATACCTTCTATGCTGCAAAAGCATTTATAATGTAAATAGTTTTAGTTTCTTTTTTTATTGTTTCCGGTAATTTATTATATATTTTATGGACATTACATAGGTGCTTGAAGAATGGATTTTTAGTTGTGATGATGGTCAATTTAATCTGTTTTTATATCGAAGTGTTTTAATTGCTGTTCGTCTTCCCTTTTTATGAATTTAAAAAAACACAATATTTTTTAAAAAAAAATATTTCAAAAAATTAGAGCCGGGCAAAAACAACTTTTTTAGGAAACGAAACGAAACAGTTTTCAGATTACATAAAACAGTTTCAAAAAACGGTTTTTTAAAAAAAATACTTTTTTTAACATAATATAGAGTAGGTACTATTTGCATAAAACAAACTTACCTTCGTCCTTTACCCAGGCTAAGGACTGGCAAAATAAAGTCCGGGCTCCTTCGTAGAATAGACCATCTGCTTTCCTGCCAGACAGCTCGTAAAATACGAACATAGGTTTACTGTCACTAACACCGTGACATCTGACTAGATGGTAGAGTTTTACAGCAACTCGCCCGTATTGGTACCACCGCCTTGCCTACTGCTGCATCCATACCTTCATTGCTTTCCGTTGATGTGTTCCGGTTCGGAGGATAAGGTAGCTTGGACAGGAAGGCAGATGGTCTATTCTGCAAAGGAGCTTGGACCAACACGGGTGAAATTATAAAAATTTGAATGACCTATGACACTTATTTCTTTAGCAGAACATTTTCCGGCCGGGACGAGGTTCTACTAAAAAAAAACGGTTTATTTTGATATGCCCATATGTCAGATAAATGTCGACCTTATGTTCATTGAACCAAGATTTATTATAAAACAAACTCGTGAATGAAACTGAAACTGAATGAAGTAGTTACACGAACCAGTTTCATACGCTTTGTTTTCATACATCGTTTGTCTCTTGAAACTGTTTTTTCAAATAACGTTGGAGAGTGCACAATGTCTCACACATACTAACGATATTTGTAAAAGGATTGAGCGTGAGAGAAATGTCGTTACCCATGTGTTTGTTCGTTACAGACGGACGGATTTTACAGTCTACAGTTCTACGCGCAAGTCCGCAACTGGTTTGGTAACGGACTGGTTTTGTCATAGACGAAAGACTGGTCGATCGTTTCACAATACAAAAGTGTTTGTGAAAATACTTTCTGTAAAAAACGCCCAGGACTACAAAAAATATAGATGCATGGTCGAGTGAAAATTTTGTATTGATTGAAATAGGGCTTGTAACAATTACAATATTTCATTTCGTCTATTCTATGTAAAAATATTTTGTTGAAGTGTGAAAAGTGTTGGTGTAACTATCCTGTTCCCCCCAGTACAATGCCACAACAAAGCCAAGTAAAGGCGTATACATAGTACAGTATAGCAGGCTTAAAGTCGGTTGTTTCTTTTTAATTTGCCTAAGGCGTAAACATTTTTTTTATATTTTTAATTTTCTTTCATAAGGATTTCATTCCAGTTTATGTTGGAGTCTATCGATAAGGCCAGCAGGGTATCGTAGGCACGTATCGTGTATTTCCTCGTTGCTGCCAAATCTCACTATAATATGAGCTTGAGTAATGAGGACACCGCTTTACCCAAGACCCTGACATGACTTCTAGACAACTTATGACTAAATATAATTGAATCCCGATCTTGACAAATTTGATGCTAATTGATGCAAATTTCTACTTGACTAATGACAAAATGCTAAAATGCCAAAACTTAAAGAAAGAAGAAGAGTGAACGGGCAAGCCGGCCTGACTGAGCCGGAAGACCATGTACAAAAACCAGTTTAATGCAACTTTCATATAAAAAATAAAAAAAATAAGCTTGTTATGTTTTTTATTCGCCCAAATCATATGACACTAGTTGCCTTATATCTGAATGCCTTTAGACTTACTTTCAAATTATACGGGTTATAATTTTTCAAGTAAACTTTAAACTAATTCGGATTTGCGATGTATCTATGGAAGTCCCGCCTCTTATTACGTAGTATTTATATACTCTTTGACAAAAACTATGATGAAGCCTTTTGCCTGCAGAAATATTAAAGTCTCTTTTGAATGAAAAAAATTTACTCAATCTATTGGACCGAAGCCATGTATAATTTCAATCATATTTACAATATGACCAAAACATTCATAGTGAGATATTAATGTTCGTCTTCAGTTGTCAATCATAGAATAGATACAATTTTCACTTTGAAATATGATTTGATGATATCATTTTACATTATTTAGTTAGTTTTAAGTTTAAAAATATTTTCATTTTGGTAACTAAAGGTTTTTATGTTTATTTTCATTACTGGGAAACTATAATACACAAACGAATTGAAGTCTGAATGTAAGGTATGAATAAGTTTAAACTACACAAATCGCACATAAAACGAGATGACTGCAAATAACACTGTGCCTCACTCACGTAGCCCGGCGAAGTTGTAAAAACCGCAACGTCAGCAACACATTTCTCATCTACAGATTTAGTTTCATCAATTTTCATTATATAGAAATTTTTATCATGTTTAAATGACGAAATCTCAATTTATTTAAATACCTACTTAAAACGCTCGTGTAATCATTTTCGGTTTTTAATTCGAAAATATCTAGATTCTGATAAAAAATCAAGTTATTTAAATTTTGTTTTTAATTTTTGTTTTCTTCTTCATCTTTCAAAATAGGAAAGCTTTGAATGCGATATCTCAGCAGTTTTCCGCAGAAGAATTAAGTAAGTAGGTAAGTAACTTCAACGGAATTGTTTGTGTACCCAAACTTTGCCTGATTGGCAAAAGTTGAGCTGGCACTGATGTTTTCTCTGCTACCCAAAGATTAAAAGGTATTTTTATATCTCGATCATCACATTGGTCTATATGTTCGAATTGAATTTTTTTTTGGAATGACTACTGTTGTGTACGTCTATAGACTTTAACAATGTCACCGGGCTAGTGGGCGAGCAGAGTGCTCAGCCAGAGATTGAATTTTGGGTGGGGCCTGGGACCCCCCTCCCTAAGGGAGTCTCCTGTGAGACCGTACCTCGACTTAGGGTGGGATATTGGTTTGTTTCGGTAGTGGATATCGTGGCTGCGAACTGAATTGAATAATGCTATTTAGATACGTCTTTATACGTCGTTCGCATACAAACGTGGATTGTTTACAATTGCTTGCTTGTTGTTGTGGTCCACAAACTTTTCCTATTCTTGCCGGCATCGTGATAATGTTTGCTACCACAGTTTTCCAGTCCGAAGGGTAAATTAGTAGAAAGATTTGCTTATTAAGCCTAATACCTCGGTCATGAGACGACGACGCACCTATAACATCCTTGATGTCTACATGCACGGTTGTCTCTAACTAGGAGAAAAGTATTCTTCACTTTATCCTATAAAAGGGATCCGTAAGTCGTAATAATATAAACGCAGTAAAACTGGATAACACCGATTTCAATCTTAATAGCATGTAATTTAAATAAACAAATAAACACTTAAGCATTACTAATATACCTACCTAATTGTAAAAGCTCCTATAGTTTGCCATACAATCTTTAGATAATCTTATGAGTTTATTCGGTTTAATAAAAAAAATAACAATGATACATAGAACATACACTTCATATCAAATTGAGAACCTTCTCTGTCGTCTGATAAACAAGAATCTTAAACATGTAAAATGCGAAACAATCACATAATTACCTTTGTATGTTCGATGCGGTACGTACACGTAGCGTTCCGTGGGTATACACCTGGGAAATTCGGAGACTGTATGCGGCAGGCGCGGAGGTCACAGTCGTTCAGTATGCGGTCGCAGTAGGTGCCTGGGACTCGCTCCCCCCTCCATGCCCCCACAGTTGCGTTCCCATATCGCAACCGCGCTTCACTACGCCTTAGAAACTTGTAAGCTAACTTGAAGTCGAAATTGTATCCCACACCCTAAAACCAAATAAGTTTCATCAGTAATTACGTAACAAAGTTTAATTATTATGGATAGGTATTATAGAATGTTTGGGCTTAAGCTTCTTTCACACAAGCCACAGTCACGCCACAAGCACACCCAGTAGTAGGGCTCAATTTTATTTTTAAATCGAAAAGTAGAATAATTCACATGTACCACATTTTACTGTCATTGTTGACCACATTGCAACCACCAGCGACACATCAACGTTTTCTCTTCGATTTTTATGAGTTTGTTCGGTCTAGGCGTATTCATCTACGAAAACATTAGTTTTTCGTAGATAAATATGCCTATTTCATAAACTGTTATATCAAACAGCATAGTAAATAGGTATGGAAGGTAGGTAGATGGGCTGGGAAATGTAATGTGTAGATGTATATTTTAACTACGAGTAGTTCAACGCGGATAGTTACATGTTCATTAAAACATTTGTGTAATTTCGTTTTCAAAAGTTGATTGAAGAATCAAATTACAAGCCCAAATTCCAAACAAAATAGAAAATGTTCAACGTATGAACATTCCGACATTAAGTATACATTTACAAGTTGCGTCTTGGTAAAATGAAATCAGAAAACCGATGGCAAAACAAAACATATCAATATGTATAATAAAGAGTTTACCATGAGTTGGAATAGATTACGTTCGGTAAGTTATATGTCGAAATCTATGACAATTTTGGTCTAAAATTGTGTTTCTCTTAGTTTCCGATAGAGGCGCTTTTCAAAGTTTTCATACAAATAATTTAGAGAGACGGTAGCGAGTATAGTAAACTTGACAAGCTGTAAACTCACGGTAAGGGCACAGTATTTTTTTACGTAAACTTCAGTATGTAATGCTATTTTTTAACCAAATATCAGTACATTAATAGTCGTAACATAGAATGTCTCTATAAGTGCATAAAAAGCTGATTAATTAATTTTTGCAACAGATTTATAATACCTCAACCAGGAGTGAAAACTCTTAAATATTAGATTTATTTTTTTAGAAAAAAAACACTTTTATGCTTAAGTTTTGTATGTAAAAACTTGATTTTTGTAACATTAGGGATTTTTAGGGATTATTCAGTAACGCATATTAATTTTATGTAATGTGTTATCATAAAGTGATAATAAAAGACAAACTTCGACTTTAGATACCATATATTACTGTTACGTCGATATTTTGTGTTGTGATTCTTTTTCGTTGCTTAGAAATGTCATGGGGAATGTTCTGAAGAGTTAATTGGTTTGACTCCTGCTGCGGAGTTCGGATATCGAGTCACAGTTTCAGGTATGATATCCATCTTTATTCATGGCAATCTACAACTATTCGATTTCAA
>NJDC01002031.1:371688-388224 GCA_002245475.1 Calephelis virginiensis | reverse complement strand
TATCCATCTTTATTTATGGCGATCTACAACTATTCGATTTTAAAGACTATCCTACCAAGCACAACACCTTTGTGGAATCAGTTACCGAAGGCGGTATTTCAAGAAGAAATATGGCTTAGTAACCTTTAAGGAAAGAGCGTACTCTTTCCTTAAAGGCCGGCAACGCATCTGTGATATTCCTACTCTAGCGGATGTCCGTGGGCGGTGGTGATCGCTTTCCATCAGGTGACACTCATGTTTTTTGCCTCTTCTTATATAAAAAAAATAAAAACAGCATAGTTCAATTTGTCATTGTTACAATTCAATAATGTATAATTAAATCATTCAAACCACAATACATCAAACTCTATTTGACCTATAAAATTCCAGTCAATATTTAATCAAATGAACGAAATGGCCATTATTCAATTTTGAATTTAGTCTGTAATTTTATTCATTATAATAATTAGCGAGAGATTTATCCGTCGACCCAGAGGGTTCCGTAATCATCGCTTAATTAATTGATCGAAAGTTCACCCCTAGTGCACATAATACGCCTGCTGAAACCAGATAAAGGAAGGGCAGCGAACCGTTAAACGCGGGACGATGTGAAATATTAGCAAAGTCAGAGGCGAAAACATGTAGTTAGTTACGTTGTGTCAGTAAAACACAAAGGGTTGCTTAGTAAGAGTCTCTTAATGAAGATAAATACGGTTGTTCATTTATATGGATCAACTTCGTCATGGAGGTACCAACATTGTTAATTAGAGATATATGGTAAACATACCCCTAACATGAAGTTCTCGAACTTTCGAATAGCCAAATCGAATGCTTACTTGATGACAATGTACATGGAACAAACGCAGTAAATGTCAATTAAACGACTTTGACAATCCCCGAGTTAGAATTTCGAGTAGAAAATTGGGCGAATAGATTACTGGCATATTCAATTATATTCATACAAAGACATATAACAACTTCTAGACAAAAATCTTAATGTACCTAACTTTCATTGAAGAATGCTTTCTTTTTAAGTATCACTTAGATCTTACCTGACTTGTACAATACAAGTCAAAGTTGGCCACCATCGTGTTTCAGTTTAGCTGTAGCCAGTAAAATAACGCTAAATGCTTTAAATCTAGTCTCAGGTTGGCAGCGTTCTTTTAATACTTTTGGCGTTTGTAAGTGGTTGGTATTTCATAGTTTTGTCTAAAAATAAGACCGCAATTTTACCTGTCAATCCTATATAAAACGCATGGCCGAATGAAATGGTGAAACAGAGAAAAATTACGCCTTTGCTGGAAAGCACTATTTGATTCTTATTTTGCGGTAAAATTCGGCGAAATTTCGACACAACTTTTCGATAGTTTGAGAACTTCTTGTAGGGGTATAGAAATCAATATTATATGTTGTTTTAAGGGTAAGAATATTTGATATTGATTTTGCCTATGGATATATTGATAATAATAGATGTTTGTTGTTTACAAGGTCGGATGTAAAATTATTACTTCTAATTTTGTTTGCTTGATTAAGATTAAAGTTGAAGTTTGATTAAAATTTATTCAACTTTGTGTTTAATTAAGATTCATACTTTACTTACGTTATAATATTTATTTTAGTTTTTTGAGTGATTAAGATTTATTTAGCAAAACTTCTTATTAAAGCTTTAGGAACTATTGTTTATGTTCTAAAAGTTAAGTTTCAAAAATCGTAAACTCCATTACAAAACTAACAATAGACATACATTAATTTCTGTTCAAACTTAACTAAAATTAGGTTTAAGTTTAGGTTGTGTTTACATAGTAGACTTAAAGTACATATGTATACATTTCGTCTAAAACAAATATAACATGTAAGTATACATACAATCTAATTTTGTAAATAGATACAATATGAAATTAGAAATAATTGGAGATCGACACATTTCATCACACATCGTTTTTTCACATTACATCGACATTTAACAACACAAAACGGGAACCCAATTACATTAATTACAAATAATTATGAGTTGAAATTATCTAATAAGTAAATTTTAATGCCTCGTCTTGATAATACAAGTACTTCTACAAGTTTCCAAAAAAATAATATTTTTCAGTTTTCCGTAAAAACGTCAAAACTTTCCTGTCACTGCGCTAAACAAAATTGTCAGTATCCGAGTACGTTAGGCACAAACTCTACTACTCTAGAAACTACTCCTCTTTACTCGTACTCATACTCGTACTTTAAGTATAAGCCCTGATAGTGCTGCTATAAGCGAAAACAAAAAACATAAAATTATAACTTAAAGGTAATAAGTAAAACGCAAAGGTAAAACAGTACAAGTGTTTCTTTAATTAAAAATGTGAATGTTGCGACAGATAGCGCTGTAATAAAATATCTAAGATATTTTAGTTAAAAGATCAACAAGGTCAACGTACCTAGCGAACGTCTACAAATCAGTCTAGTAAATTTATTAACACTAAAAATAATAAAACATATTTCTGGCATGTTGCCATCCTTGCACTACAACTTAACGCCTCCCGTGTCGGTAATTTCACGCATGTTCTTACCGGACTATGGAAGAATAACAGAAAAGTCAAAGCAGGCTTTGAAAATACAATAAAACTAGTTCCAGCTAACGATATAAATACTCTTGTCTTCTAAGGCTGTAGGTTTTATGAAATTATGATTAAAATTATTTTCTCGTACAAAATCTAAAATCTTAAAAATTATCTAGCAGAATTTAAGACTGTATTGGATTCCGCGGCATTAAACCTTAATTTTTTGTCTATAAATTTATACAAATGTTCTTAAAACTTGTTCAAATTATTTACTGTACTATCTTTAAAGAATTTACTTATATTTTAATTATGAATGCACAGTAAAGAAAGCTCATGCATTTGACCGACCACATAATTGACTGAGGAGCTGACGTACACGTGGAAGCCGGCCTCAAATTGACGAGGCCTGGGTTTTATTTCCAAAGAGGTAGGCATTTGTGTTATAAAAAAAAGGGCATAGATCTGTTCCAATTTCTGGTTCTAAGTGTTTATTAAGTTAGTTCTAATGTCGTTGACTGAAACCGATACCAAAAGCATAATATCTATCCGAGAGTGATATCAATTTATTAATTACAACTGAAAATATATAACATCAGTGTAAAAAATATAGAATACCTTATAGAAATAGCAAATCAGAAACTACTTTTACAAATCTCTCAAGAGCGGATATAAAGTAAAAACATATTTTATATGTTGTATAGATTGTTTTTTTTTATTTTGCGTCGTCATCGCATCACACTTGTACGGATGGACCAATTTCGCTAATTCTTTTTTTCTTGTATTGGTAAAGAGAAAAACCTGGAAATTTAGGAAAAAATGGGAAAAACCACACTTAAATTTTGTCCATACAAACATTTAGTAGCTATTAATGTCACGCGATACGAAGTTCGCCGGATCAGCTAGTTTTTAATAACTACATATTTGGCAAATAAAAACATTATACATTGAAATGACACATACTCATACGTGATACTTAAATACACGTATTTACTTACCCTTGATAAGATGTTTGAAGGTCCATATTTTCCTACCACATTGTGGTGTGAAAAGGTTTAATTAAATTTTGCAAATTAAATACAAACGTATTATTATTTAAATCTATGCATTTATTTATACTTATAACTGGCTTCAAAATTTCAATAATAGATTAACTTTTATGCTAGCCAGTCAGGAGAAGAAACAGCGAAAACATCTCCACGGCAACCATGACTTATTTACTTACTTATATTTATAAATATACATGTACTTTATAATACATAAAGAAAATATTCTGAAATACTGAGAATCATAATATTTAAAAGTGAAGCAAAAACTTTGGAAAATTTTACGAAAATTGCGTGGACGGAGGAGTATGAAATTTGGCACGCTTACACCTAGTTTATGTGTAAGAGAAGTGCAGACCGCTAATATACACATACTACCATGCATTTGACTGAGACAAACAAATATATTGATTAACACGATAAAAAGATCATCGATGGAACGCAAACTATATTCATAAAACTTGGAAACAAAGTAGTTGGTCTTAATAAATGAAGATGGCGTTGTTATTAAAAAGATAACAAAATTTAATATGGACGAATTTTGACCAATGGGCCACTACTAATAATAATAAGTAGAGAGTTATGGTTTTATTTTGAAACTGACACAGTAAAAAATGAGGTTAGGTACTTATTTTACTGCACGTTGCTCAAGCCAACAATCTTAAAATTTAACATTATCAATGAAACCCCGATAAAAACCCGTAATGTAGCCGAGAACCATCCCGACCACATAAGCATTCAAACCAATAAATCCTTATCAAAATAGGTCCATCCGTTTATAAATTGTGATGCCTTACACAGACAGACAGACATATACACACACAACAAACTTATAACACCTGTCGTTTTGCATCAGTGCTAAATAAATAAATACGCGATTATTTGGACAATAACTAAATATATATTTCGATGCTTCATCATTCAAAAGGTATGTTCTCTATTTCGGAGGCGATCCTTTAATCTCTACTGATAATAAAGAGGAAATATTTGATTGTTTGTTTGTTTCTATTGAATTGGCTCCGAAACCCTGGACCGATTTGAAAAATTCTTTCATGATTAGAAGCCGACATGATCCCTGATGAAAATGGATTATATTTTTGTAATTAAAAAAAAAAATGTAGATCAAAAAACTACAATAATGTAACACAAAGTTTTAAAAAAAATTGATATAAAATGTCTTTGATTGCATGCGCTGCGGAAGCTATTGATGATAGCACAACAACATGTTCTACAATATTCAAGAACTTATTATAATATCTAATATAGAGGAAAGATTTGATTGTTTGTCTATATTGAATAGGCTCCGAAACTATTGCACCGACTCGAAAAATTCTTATTTCATTAGAAGCCAACAATACGCTTAATAAACTTAAGATATCTACTTTTTACCAAGGTTAAATGCTTAATTCGTAGGGGAAAACGAGTAATAAGACAACGGGGATAGGGGAGAATTACCCTTTTGTGTTGAGAGATAGGTGATCGGTATGTCAACTACTCAACGACTTGACCGATTGGGCTGAAATTTTGTAAGTGTATTTCCATGGTTTCAGAGACACGTATTATGCATTTATGCGTATAAACAAAATTTGATCCCTGTAATGTACCTCTGTAAGAGCATAACATAACAGAACCTTTGCATCAAATTTCTTATTTTTTTAATTGGGTTGATGCACCAACTACAAAGAGGAAAGTTTCGATTGTTGGTTTGTTTGTACAGAATAGTATTGAAAACTCTTTTACCATTGGAAGCCAATATTATCCCTGATGACCATAGGCTACTTTTTAAAAGCCGGACTATGCTTCATACCCACGGGACAAGGGGACTAAGACATAATGTTTAAACGGCTAAACCGATTGGGTTGAAATTTTATATGGGTATTTCGACGGTTTTCTGTGTTTTAAAAATACAATTGGACCTGATAGGTGGAGCTGCTGTCGGTATATCATCTGCATCATGATATACATACAAAATGCTTGCCACCTATCACATTGTAGGACTTAGTATCTTCGGCTAATCGTGGGTTGTGCCTTTGCCTACCCCTTCCGGAATATGGACGTGAACATACCTTATGGATATTTTTGTGCTTTTGCCGTTTCACTGCGCCTAATTTAATAAAAATAACTGTCGTGCTTTACCTGGTGTTATCAAGCAAGCAATCGATTACCTAGTGTGTAGGTACCTACTCCTAATTTAATCAAAAATTGTTTTAGTTTTCACTAAATATAAACATTAGTTTCAGTTAGAATTCCAACGGATAACTCAGTAAATTACCTAACGCAACTAATTCACCCTTAAAAGGGTTACAAAGGTTGAATAACATAGGTTTTGTTTGCAAACTTGTGTTGAGGATTATCCGCATTTCAGTTAAAATAGCATGAATATAGTTAAAACGTGATACAAAGATACTTTTACTTAACTTTGTCTATATAGATTACTGACAAAATATTTAATTAAATCTGAGTTCTATCGAAATACATGTATTATTAGTTTTGTTTTATACCTCTACCCGAAAATACAGTTAAATATATATATCACAATTATACCTTGACAGAGATCAAACCCGAGCCTTGCGTGTGCTAAGTGGAGTTAAGCGAGAACGGAGTACGTAATTTTATTGTTGGTGTCGAGAGTATGTGTATATTTCGGTGATCATAATTCATGATATTTTGTGAAATTTAAAGTACCTTAGGCCTTTAAAGAGAATGGATACTTAAAAAACCGGTAGGTTAAAAATAACAAACATGTGAAAAACATACAAGTTACTTATTTGTAGAAGGAAATACTTTGTATTTTGTACAGAATTTCCAATTTTCTTCACGATATCAATATCATCTAATTTCTTAAATATATTTCCGTTTCGCCATTATCTTTTCGTTTTCTTCGTGTCTTACTAGCCCTGCATTATATATACAGGGTTATATATAAAGCCAAATTTGGACGGCAGTTTCAGAATTTATAATTAAAAAATAATAAATAAATAAATATCCCTGGACAAATCACACAAATTGAACCTAACCCCAAAGTAAGCAAATTATATGCTTGTGTTATGGGTGTTAGTCAACGATACTAATACATATAAATGCTCATATAGATACCAGAATAAATTTAATAAACACCCAGAGCTGGAAATGCAGACATCTAAATGTTCATCACACAAATGCCTGCTCCCATTGGGAGCCTCGCGGTTGATCGGTGTAGTTAGGCGTGTACGCTAGCCACTTGACCAACGAGGCAGTACATAAAAATTTTCCTCTTTAATCACTTTATCAATTAAAAAAAAGCGCATCAAAATCCGTTGCGCAGTTTTAAAGATTTAAGCATCTTTTGATTTCCTTCGTTACTATCTAGCCCTGCATAGTATAAACTTGTACATCGTTAGAAAAAAAGCCAAATTTAGACAGAAGTTTCAGAATTTATAATTATGAATTAAATTATTTTTTTTTGTATTTCGATCTTTGAAATGAAAAAAATAATTCAATTAATCTATAATTTTTGCCTACAAGTCTGCTGAATGATGAATGCTTTGTTTACTTTAGACTATTTTTAACATAACCAAACATTCAGGTGATTACCTCTTAGCGCTATCGCGTGCGCGTGCTGGTAATATGAGACTACCTCAGCAAAGTCAGTAGCCAAGTTGCGACTGGAAGCCATCACTAGCAAAGAAGAATAAAAAGACTAGCCGGTATGACATGCAGCCGTGATAACTGTAACATTTTTACAGAATATTTGCAGATTATATTAATTTAAATGAATTTTAAAAGAAATAAGAACCAAGAGAAGAAGAAAATGGCAATGTCTTTAAATAAAAAAACACTTGTACTGTTTTACGTATCACTTTTATTTTGTAAAAAGCCTACTGGTTTCGCCTATAACAGCATCATCCGGGCTAAAACTTAAACTACTTAGTAGTTACAGCAGTTAAAGTTTAGTAGTTACAGTATAATAAATTATAAATAATACGCAAAACAGTACAAGTGTTTTCTTCGTTTAAACTTTAAAGATAATATAATCTGCATATTTGGAAGTTTTACCAAACGCCTACGATGGAAAATATCAAATATAGAAAACGGCAATCTTATTTTAAATGCACTAAGTACCTTTTAGTTTAACTTTATTCATTTATTAATAACAATTGGTCGGGTGCCTAAATAAACTATGTATGGACTACATACATTCCATTTGAACTATCAAGGGAAAATTAATTTAAATTGATTTAATGTTTCAATTTCTCGATTTTTGGCCAATTTTGATATCATATAAACAATAACAAACTATAATTTCCTTAACCGACAAAAAGTAATTATCCAAATATGAAAGTTATAACAAACGTATCATCAGCGAGGATATTTGTTCGACGGTAATTTGTGTGAGCAATTATTTATTCTACTGTGACATCAATAGTAATTGCGGTTGCCGGTATAAAGATAATTATACCAAAACGTATCTCTAATATTAAATAAAATAGTTTGTATATACGCATTAATGAATATTTGATTTCTGTTTATTCTTTTGGTGGTTTGATAGTAATTCTGTTGGACCGAACTAGACTAAATCAAACTAACTAAATTGACATTATAATCTCGCATTTTGATAACATTTATATCAAAAATTTAATATTGAATCTAAAATGTAGTGGTCTGGTGTTGTAGTTGACTACATGGGGGCTTGGTCTCGATTTCCGAGTGGAGCAAATCTTTTTTTTTTATGATATCGAAAGGCAAAAAGCAGACGGATTCCATGATGGTAAGAAATTCATACCGCCTAGAGTCACCAAAGGTTATAATGATGCGTTGCCAACCTGAGTCCGAGATGTTTGGCCTGGATCAAAAGTAAATTTACCGGCTATCTTATTCTCTGAACCGAAACACGTCAACGCCTAGTACTGACGTTATCGCAGCAGGAATAGATTAGGAGCCGGTACCAATTCGGTCGGGTCGCTGCGAAACTCTACAAGCTAATCAAATGGCACGGTGTTAGTGACGTTAAGACTATGCTCGCCTTTTATGAGCAGCCTGGCATGAAGGCAGATAGTCTTTTCTGCAAAGGAGCCCGGCCCAACTCGAAGAACTGCTGCTGCCACAAATCTGCCCCAAATGCTGTCCCGGATTGGATAAGTTCAGGCCAGCGATAGGTTTGACACCTTTCAAATTGTGGGACCTAATTATCTTCAAGTCACCGAAGTTGTCTTAGCTGTACCTCTGTCTACTTTTTCGAGGATACGAGCAAGGATACACGTAGATATTTATATTACTTAAATTTAATATATTGGTAATCCTGTAAATTAAAACTTAGCTAACTTCTTTTCAGTCATTTACACGAGAGCAAGTGTAATTTAATAGTTCATAGACTAAACTAAATAAATATAGTTTAGCCTAGTTTGTGCCAACAGAATTAGAATCATATCAGTAATAAACGTGAATCTACCATTTGTATGTTAATTTAATGAGTAAACTTTGCAGACTGTCATGCGATTTGTTCTGTATTTGAATTGCCTGCCTGATGTCAACTAATCAAAACTTAATAACCACCCTGCAGTAGTTTTGTAGTCAAGGTCGAAAGTATATAAATTTTAGCTACGTTTTGCGAACTGATTTACAGTCAAATTTTCAATAGTTTTATAATCGTTGGATGTAATGTAATGTAAACAAAGTAGGGTTTGTTAAAACACATACAAGCCGAGAATTGTTTGATCTATTTTTGACATAATTATTAAGCATCATTGACGTTTCTAATGTTTGGTATTATCAAGAAAACATAGACTACATTACCTGTGTCAATTAAAATGCTAATAAACTAGCATCTTATCACGGAGAAGTTGTCATCGATTCTTATTTTTAAAAATCTTTGTATTGCTTGCAGCTTTGCTTGCGTCTTAAATTTTCTTCTTTATCTAGGTATTGTTATATGATTTAAAAAAATAAATCAAAAAATCGCGAGACAAAACACATTTAAGTGTTGTTAGATTAGTTTTCCCTCGACATTTCAATTTACGTTTATTATACACCCCGGAATAGTACTATGATAAATTGGCGTACAAGTTGCTATGTCCTAATTTGATATATCTACAATGTTACTTCTTTTTTTTGTTTTATTACGTTAGAAAAAGATAGTATACACATAAAATAATTTTAGGAAAATATGTGTGTCAGGATCGATGCCATTGTTGAATAATTATGAAAATCAAAGATGAAGTATCCTCAAGCGCTTTCATTATTCGTTATTATTACTACAAATTTACCAAAATAATACCCTGTTACTTCCACACAAATGTTACATTTGTGTAAGTGTATTTAGTTTACTCAGTGCACGGTAGAATTGCCACCAATTTCAATATTCCGCTGGAGATATTAAGTGTGTCAAGGACAGATATGTTAAGTTTAATGGAATATCGTAACATTGAAACAATCAATTCGGATTTTAATGGGTTTGCTGCGCTGAATGATCTTCAAAGTATAAAACGCATAGTTTTTAAATAAACTCTCCATCATTTTAATAATGGTTTTATGAAGTTAATCCTAAAAACTGACTTTAGATAATTATCATAAACATTTGGTTTCCTAAATTACTTGTTTTATTAATATTAAATTTGCTAATCATTGTCAAACTCTACAATTGCTTGCTTTATTAAATATGTAACAGGCCAGATAGAACACACACAAGAAATGACGTATGTATTATCTTGACTCTCGTAGTTATAGTTATGTATATATATTATATATTTTTTAAAAGCTTTGTATATGTTAAGTCTTACAATGTAGAAGGTTTTTATTTACTTAATCACAACCACATATTTTACTATTTAAATATTAAATATGTATTTGTTGCTTTCCCTTCAGTCAGTACTAAAAATAACAAAAGGGTAGATTTTCCAACCAACTCTCCCGGATTGGTACCACCATTTTACCTATTCTTGCTGTCATAACATCAGTGCTTGCCGTTGACATGTTCTGATCCGGAGGATGAAGTAGAAGGTTAACTTAATTTTGCTCGAACCCTAACATCCTGGCCTCAGGCTGGCAACGCACACCTTCAACGTCTTTAGGTAGTGTGAGTTTCTCACCTTTAGGTAATCCGTTTATTTGTTTGCCTTCCAATATTAAAAAAGTATATAATGTTGAAAGAGAAATATACGCAGACATAAAATTCAGCGATACAACAACAAGGATGTGAAAAATATGATTCTCATAAAAAAAAACAGCTAATAAGCTATATCATAAATATCATTTAAAGTACCAAAGATTATAAAACGATTACTATAGCTACATATACATGCAACTTTTTCAATATACATAATTTTAAGAAGTAGTTTTTTTACAATTAACTTCTTTTAAATAGATACTAT
This sequence comes from Calephelis virginiensis, assembly GCA_002245475.1. NCBI lineage: Eukaryota > Metazoa > Arthropoda > Insecta > Lepidoptera > Riodinidae > Calephelis > Calephelis virginiensis. Next base: position 377,313 of record NJDC01002031.1, on the reverse strand, counting down.
TTGAGAAGGGAGTTAATTGGTTTGTTTAATAAGTTGTTTCCTTTTCTTATAGACTGAGCTATTTTGATTTTGTTACGTTAGCTAAGTTTATACAATAGGAGGCAAACGAGAAAGTCTCCTGAAAGAAAGTAATCACTGCCGCCCACGGACCACCACGGAACACCAGGAGCATCACAGTCGCATTGCCGACCTTTAAGTAATGAGTACTCTTTTTTCTTGTAGGATCCTAAGTCATAATCGTTTGTCAATACCGCCCTCGGTAACTGATTCCACAAAGGTGTTATGCGTGGTAAGAAATGTCTTCGGAATCGCAAAGTTGTAGATAGCCAAGCATCAATATGATGGGCATGATACTTTAAGCTCTGATGCGATGTCCGAAGGTGGAAATCAGCGGCTGGAATCCAAACAAAGAACTCCTCAGAGCATTCCTCTTTATAGATGCAGTAGAGAACACTGAGTGACCAAACATCTCTACGCAAGCCAAGGAATCAAGCCGATTGGTAATTGCCCGATCATTGACAATTTGAGTTGCTCTGTGTTGAATGCGGTCAAACGGAAGGAGCTAGTACTGTAAAGCCCCTGCCCAGAGTTGAGAACAATATTCCATATAAGGCCGAATTTGCGCTTTGTATAGTTGTAAGCGATGGGTCGGCTTGAAATATTGTCTTGCTTTACAGAGCACACCAAGTTTTTAGAGGATATTTTAGCCTTCTCCTACAGATGACCACGAAATTGAACATCATTTGAAATGTCAACGTCGAGTATACCAATGCAACTCTCATGTCAAGGAGATGCGACAAAGGGAGTCATTTTAGCGGAAAACGCGCAAACTTTTGTCTTGTTAGGGTAAGTAATAGGAAGAGGTAAGAAATAATAATAGCATAAAATGTATGAGTTAAGAGTGAGCTACATCTTGAGGTCACATGTGACACAAAATAAATTATAGATTCGTTTATTCTTAAGCCCGATTAATCCTTATAAGTCCGCTTTCTAATAAAACGGTTCTAAGAGTATGTGCATACGTTATTAAAAATATGCTAGGTTTTTCCAAAAAAATATATTTCTCTATTATTACAAGAGCACAACTTAATTAAATCAATAATGTTACATTTTAAAAAACAGTGTTGGAAATAGTTCTTAACATTTAGGAAACACTTCATTAAACATTAAAAAATTAGTCTAAAATATTTGACATGAACAGAAATAAACATGTCTTAAGTTGCCTGTATTGATGAGTGTCGATTTCGCAGATGTAACTCTTTTTGTCCCATGGCTCGATTATTGGGTTACAAAGTTTATTACCAAAAAGACTACCAGTTTAAGAGTGCATTGCAGCAGCTTGCAGGAATCCACTGCTTTATTGATACATGTCAAAATGATAGAATTGAGAACTGTTATGTTCCAGTCTGGAGAGAAAGAAAGCCGATTTCATTCGGCCTGACACCCCGACCACGGCACAGCGATTCTCTTATAACATCTGTAGTGCCTATATATACCTACAATGGCCTTGTCTCTCATCATCAGATTTGTGGGGTTTTTCGCTGTTTTATTCCCTAATTGATAGTTAGTCCCTAATTCCCTAGTTGTTCGCTGTTGGTCAGAAGGTTGTCTGTGGTTTTGTGGATCTCGAAAAAGCGTTTGATAGGGTTGTACGTAAGGAACTATGGGACATTTTGCCAGATTATGGGATAGTCGGGTCCCTGCTGCGTGCGGTGCAGTCAATGTATTTAGACTGTAAAGCATGCGTGCGGGTGGATGGCAACATATCGCCTTGGTTTGATCTTAATATTGGCGTCAAGCAGGGTTGCGTGTGGTCAGCACGCTTGTTTATCTTATATTTGGACAAATGTCTTCAAAGGTTAAGATCATTGAATGTGGGAATGCGTATGGGTGACCAAGTGGTGAACTGCCTGCTTTATGCAGATGATGCTGTACTTTTGGGCTCTACACCATCTGAGCTGCAAACACTGGTCACAGTTATGGAAGGAGATTGTAAATAAAGGGGCTAACATTTGAATGCGATGAAAACCAAAATAATGGTATTGGAAAGAGACGTAGCCAGAACGGGTGTAAGAGTTTTGGTTGATGATGTAGTGCTGGAACAAGTGAATGAAATTGTATATCTTGGTTGTGCTTTTAGCAGGGATAGAAGGTACACCACGGATGCAGAGAGGAGAGTGAGTGCAGGGAATAATGTGAATGGAGCGTTGGGTATGTCAGAAAGAGAATGAAAGTAGGATAAATGCGGTCGAAATGAGAGCACTACGGAAAATCTGTGGTGTAACGCTCGCTGACCGCATTCGTAACAGTGAGATCCGAGAAAGAGGGGGATCAAAAGAAAGTGTCGGTGTTAAAATGCGAAAGGGCATGCTCCGTTGGTTCAGTCATGTGGAAAGAATGACAGATAAAAGATTGACAAAGCAGAGATACAATTCGAATGTGGATGGATGTAGGTATCCGGGGAGACCAAGGCTGATCACTCAGATCAGTCTCCGAAACCGGCGTGTTTGTATGGAAATGGTTATGAATGTGAAGGAAGCAAGACAGGTTTGTCAGGATCGTGAGGTCTGGCACTCGATACTCTCTGCCTACCGTGTAAGGGACTTGGCGTGAAGATATGTATGTATGTATGTATGTATGTCTGTATGTATGTTATTCCCTAAAAAAAGTTCGTTTTGGCCATATTTCTTCAAACAAGCTAACTAATTATCGTGCTACATAAATTTAATCTAGAACATACGATCTCAAATAACCAATTCCACTAATCAGGAGGCAAATTAAATTTATAATCAAAGCTGTGACCGAGTTCCAATAAGTGGGCGGGTAATTACGCAGGCCTGATTCGCATTAGTTTGTTTATTACTGACTTTGATGTTTCGTATTAATTTATTTTGGAAGAAAAATGTGGAACAGGAAATAATTTACATTACATAATCGTAAAAGATGCATGTACCTAAAAAATATGTTAGAAAAATTATTGGATAGATAATTTAGGACATCGGAATAGGAAATTAAGTGAAATAGGAATGTTTTCAAATACAAAATAATAACTGTTGGCATTTAAGCCCTAGAAAAATAAAGGGAATAAGGGAAATGTTATTTCTCAATAACATATATTTTAAAAAAGTCTGTAAGGCCTGTTTGTAACTGTAGATAGGGCATTTAAATTGGCTGTAATACTATTATCAATTTTGCTTATCATTACAATGTGTGTTGGTACCATTAATTTACACATACATTAGCAATAGAAAACTTGTTATTATATCTCAAGGATTTTGTTCAAATACGTATTTGAAAAAAATCGACAATCTTTTAAAGCTTATGTTTATTAAGTATCCGAGTCTGGATGTTTATCAAATTTATTCTGGTATCTATTTAAGTATTGGAACCGTTGATTTAAAAATCAATGACACAAGCATATAATTTACTAACTTTGGGATTAGATTCTATTGGTGTATATTGGACGAGGATATTTATTTAATCATAACTTTACTTGACTGATGTCAAAACACTTGAGTATTTAATATTATATACTTATTGCTGGCTGACCTGAAAGACATTTTATTCTCTTGTAGACTAATAATATAAATTTAATTTTTTTTTTATTTTTTTATTACTCCACCAAACATATTTTTTGTCCTAATAAGCTTCTCATGGTATAATTAACTCAACAAAAACACAGCAACACACACATAACAAAAGTTATCCTAAATGTTGACCCGGGCTACTGCCACACAAAATTTGTAAAAAATTCGATTTGTAGTAAAACGTTTCAATAACCCTCATTTTGGATGCTGTATCCTATGTACAATATGTTATCATTATTTTCATGTACATATAGTTTTGTTACTGATTTACTAAATTCTTCAGATTTAACTAAACATAAAAAAGTATCTTCACGCCCATATCCCCGTAGGTAGGCAGAGGCACAACCAGGGCACATATCCAATCCTGGGCAACGTTATTTTATTAGAAAATTGAAAATAATCTGCATTTTCTATTTTTTTATATTGCCCGACCCAGGGATCGAACCCGCGCCCTCAAGCAGTCAAGTCCGAAGCCGGACCGCTAGACCACAGAGACGACTCTAAATATTTATGTATAAATCATGTAGTGTTTTCCCCGTTATTGCTCCCGTGTAGTACCTATAGACCATAGCCTTTCAGTCAGGCAGCTCGTGAGAGGCGAGCTCTTATCAAATGTGTCATTACCAACAAAACCACTCGTGGCAGAATGCCGCGCTGCCACTCCCCAAAGCACAAAATTCACCATCTTTCCGTTTTCTGACTTTGACGTAGACTTCCTGATATTGACAATATTACGTTCCGCTGCGGAAGGTAGGTAGGGTAGCCGATAGCCTTGCACAATTAGCCTGACATTTCGACAACAAAACAGCGACGCACCTATGTTGTCTATAGACCAAGGTTAATTCTTACATCAGGCTCTCTGTTCGCTGTCTTATCACATAAAAAATTGAGAAGTCAAATTTAGGTTAACTAACCAAAAAAGTACATCTGTACAGAAATGGAGTTGAATAAAGCTTGCAAAAGAATATTATTGTTGCATAGCACCCCATTTTGGCAAACGAATTCAATTGCTTAGAAACGCAACAACAGCAGAATGCATACATAATGTTGGCCTGTCGACGAGGATATCGGGTTACCTAATCTCTACACGAGACATCCTGGGCACTGGCCAACTGTGATGAGGTTTCATTTACATGGTGTTTTTTCATGCCTACAAATATCTCTCTAATTTTGAAAGAGAGAAAAAAGATAAAGCCTACAAATTTAAACGGAAGCAACGAAACCATGTCAGTGCAACAGCTTGTGCCAGTGCTTCACACTACAGTGTTCGCACTAGAAAATAGGATAGTCGTCATAGTTGTTTATTATTTTAAATATTGTAACTACAAAGGTGATCCGAAGCTGAGTAGGTATTAGTATCAAATATTTGACGGCCAGCAAGAATTCACTGCTACTGGCTTCTTATTCCTGATCCAGAAAACTGAACTTCAAAAAACTATAGACACACCAAACATTTTTGATGACTATACTTTTGATACCCGTACATTTTTCAATTTTCATAGTTATTAAAGCGTTTTTTTGGATTACATAAAAAAACGGAACATTGTGACTCTCTGACCACATTTACAACAGTAAAATCGAGAAAGAGTGGAATTCAAAGAAAGTCTGGAAAAATAAAAGATGAAAAATCAAATTAAGAGATACAATTGACGTGCACGGAGAGAATAAGACATTCCATGATCACATCGCTAGGATACATAACATTTAATCTCATTTCAACTAAGTGTAAAATTTGTGAGAAAAAACAAGATAAATGTATACTTAAATTCTAAGATATTAATTTTAATTGTATTAAATCTAGTTACTATTTATACTGACAGTTATTTAGTTTATTTGTTTTTTGTAGTAATTTCACAATTGTACGGCTTATATGCAGAATATTGAGCTCAAATCAAATTTGTGACCAACTAGCTATATACCTATATTCGAACAATAAATAAATTACGTATAATGAATTAGGATTTTATTGGAGGGCGACGTCTTCGAAACTAGTGTGTTTATATGAAAAAAATAGTGATGAATGCGAAGGAAGCTAGGC
>NJDC01002031.1:360834-370962 GCA_002245475.1 Calephelis virginiensis | reverse complement strand
TTTGATGACTATACTTTTGATACTCGTACATTTTTCAATTTTCGTAGTTTTGAAAGCGTTTTTTTGATTACATAAAAAAACCGAATATTGTTACTCTCTCTGACCACATTTACAACAGTAAAATCGAGAAAGAGTAGAATTCAAAGAAAGTCTGGAAAAATAAAGGATAAAATATCGAATGAAGAGATACAATAGATGTGGATGGATGTAGGTACACGGAGAGACCAAGACATTCCACGATCACATCGCTAGGACACATAACATTTAATCTCACTTCAAATAAGTGTAAAATTTGTGAAAAAAAACAAGATAAATGTATTTTTAATTTAGCACTTGCCCTGTGCTTGGAATAAATTTTCGTCTCAAGCCGAAAGGTTACAGGTTCAAATCCTGTCTAGGGCGAAATTTTTTCTTTCTTTAAAATTTACAGAAAGATAAATGTATACTTAAATTCTAAGATATTAATTTTAATTGTATTAAATCTAGTTACTATTTATACTGAAAGTTATTTAGTTTATTTGTTTTTTGTAGTAATTTCACAATTGTACGGCTTATATGCAGAATATTGAGCTCAAATCAAATTTGTGACCAACTAGCTATATACCTATATTCGAACAATAAATAAATTACGAATAATGAATTAGGATTTTATTGGAGGGCGACGTCTTCGAAACCAGTGTGTTTATATGAAAAAAATAGTGATGAATGCGAAGGAAGCTAGGCAGCTATGAAGATTCGTGACAATTTGGAGCTCATTAATCTCTGCCTATTCCGAGGCATATACATGGCTACCTTGAAAGGACGTGCATACTTTTAATATAAAGGCTTAAATGGTAATGTATTTTAAATGTTATAGTCGAATTGTAACTAATATTCTTTTTTATAAACATTCATTTCAAACAGTCCGCAAAATTGTTACGTAGTACGAGTCATGACGTCACTATCCTGCGATTGCGATTGCGGTCGATGAAAATTAGTTTTAAGCTTTGCTTACGTTATAAGCATGCACTTTGTATTTTGCGTTGGATAATCATTATAAATTGATTTTTTTTTTAAATATTTAATTACTTCATAGACCGAAAGTGTTATCGATTTCAAAACGTTTCTCAAAATTTGACTGGTACTTTAAATGTCACCCTGTATGTACGTATGTGTGTATGTAGAAAAAAGTATATTTACATACCTGTTGACTTAGTCTATCCAATCGCAGTGTCATATTAATTGAATCTGATTCGCTGAAATACACTGTGTAGCCCCACGCTGATCCACACCATTGGCCAGTTGGTGGAGAGGGACTTCGTTCTACTATTGTCATGTGTCCATCTGGACAGCCATCTGAGGTAAAGGATACGAACTTCCCCACAGTGAACGTATCAAACGTTAGCTAAAACAAAATAAACATAATATTTTATAATGGGGTAGAGTGTTATGCAATAGTCCGCCCTGCGTCGTGCCATATTATGGTCTGGTAGAGATTCCTACTATGAATCGATATAAACTCTTATGAGTACATATATTTACTTAAATATTATAATACTAGGTCGCAACTTCATCAGTCATCGTATAATTTTCATACAAACGCACATCCACTATTATAGTCATATAGGAGTTGATTGTGCCTATGTCTACATCTTCGGGGACGAGGGCGTGAAGCTACTTATATAGGGGTTGATATTTAAAAACTATAATTTGTGAACTTCAGTTTGTGAATAAATATATGTTATTGAAATGGGACCAGCAATGTGGTCAGCGTCAGATACATACAGAATCCTATTAATATTATAAATGCGAAAGTTTGTAAGTATGGATATATGGATGTTTGTTACTCTTTCACGCTCGAATGGCTGAACGGATTAGTCTGAAATTTGGAAGACAGATAGATTGTGACCTGGATTAACATATAGGCTATTTTTAATCCCGATCGCACACCGGGGTTCTGTGAAAACGCGGGCGAAGCCACAGGTAGCAGCTAGTTGAGAATATTACTAGCTGTTTCCTCATTACTTCGTCCAGCGTAGAACAGACTTTCATAGAAACGTTCACTCCTTGCTTTGTACACTCGCTCATTTTCATTGTAGTGTTTAGGTTGCCGATTTTTGAAAAAAATCTATAAGTCGCCTCTTTATATGTGTAAAAACGATCCGGTAGTTTAGCTGTGAAAGTGTAAAAGACGGGGAGATTTTCGCATCTATAACAAAAGTATAGATTTCAAAGCACCAATTGCGATATTTCCAACCAATTGAAAAATCAATGAAAAGACTTCCTTATTTCTTAAAGAGCAGCAATGCTGCGTTACTCTTGGCATTGCGGATCTCCGTGGCGGGCGATGATCACTTACCAATTGATGACACACTTTTCCATTCATCTCTCCTTTCTCATACTATCGGTAGACTCATTCTTGAATGGTAGCTCTATGGCTAACGAGTCATTCCTATACCTGTATTATATCACCATAATTCCCCCCAGTGGCAGTGAAGTTGAGATGACACACGAATGGTAGGTGATCTTCTCTCGGTCTTCTGACTTCTAACTCATACGTGCGTCCAACGTCCCCCATGTATGTTCTGTTACACGCTGTGAGGAAAAAACAAGTTTTATTTAATAAGTATTTGCAGACCGCCTCGTTGGTCGAGTGGCTAGCGTATACGCCTAACTACACTGACCAACCGCGAGGCTCAGGTTCAATTCCCGACGGGAGCAGGCATTTGTGTGAAAAACATTTAGATGTCTGCATTTCTGGGTCTGGGTGTTTATTAAATTTATTCTGGTATCTATTTAAGTATTTATGTGTATTACTATCGTTGACTAATACCCATAACACAAGCATATAATTTGCTTACTTTGGTTAAATTTGAATTGTGTAACTTGCCCGGAGATATTTATTTATCTATTTATATTTATTTAACCGACTCCCAAAAAGGAGGGTGTTGTCAGTTCAACTGTGTGCTATATTGTCATTTGTATTTTTGAAGTTTGTCTTTCGATTATTCAGCCAATAACGAACCACGTCGTGATTTAATAACCCCTATAATTACTGTATAAGTTCTATTAAGTATTTTTTTTTACAAAATATTTCGATGTCAGTATTTTTTAATTTAATTTTCTAATTTAAATATATACTTTAATAAGGAGTACTACGATTACATCAGTATCAAAAAATATTTTTCTATTTTGGTAATCTGTGTTATAGAAAAAAGATTATTTTAAAATACTACAAATAAGAAAAGTTGAGGTTAGATTTGGCTAAAATAATGAGCGATTATAAAGTCACTTCAAAACGTTTTATTAATAATAGCATAATTGTCCAAGCTTTTACAATATCTCATATTATGCTTAAAGGCTACAAAGAGTGTGTACTTAGACTGAACTGTAAACAAAACAATAATTTGGAAACTGAATAATTTGGGATTCTTGTTAAAGTTTTAGATATACTTAACCTTGCAGTAATGTAAGTTTTTCATGCTACAATTTACTTTATACTTTACATAGTTTACACGGCGCGATTTTATATTTTTCCAAAGGTCCTAAAAGTAAAAAAAATGCTACTTAAAATAAATAATGACAAAACAAATTGAACCATCAAAACCGATTGGTTTAGTGATTTATCGGTTGGGCATTGGCCAGGTTGACGCGTCGCAAACATACAAAAAAAGCATATAGTTGAATTAAGAACATTCTCTTCCATTTCAAAATCCATTCACTTACTAGGTTTGTTATATCAATGGAGAATGTCGCCAAGCATTACATACATCATATCATCAGTTTGAATCCATAAAATTAAAATGTATTTCTAAATCTCAGATTGATTTTTTTTTCAAATATGAGAAAAGAAGTTTTTCGTGATACAGATTTGATTTTAGAAAGAAGTATTTGATTTATAAGGCTACGAGTATTTTAAGTATTATACTAATTATCAAATCGCGAAGTGTTACTTACTTAATGAAATAGTTGGAGTCGGATTTGCAGTTTACTGCGCTTAGAATATACGAGTAATATAACTAGTCGTAATTTTTAAAGTAGCAAGTTAAAAATGTATTTTATGGATAGTATGAAAACCCGGTTGATGACAGGTTTGCCATCTCTCATATTGTGGTACTAAGTAATACCTTCGGGTATTAAGTACAATAGTAGTACTTCGCCTGTATCTTCGGGAATACAAGTGTGAAGATATTCACATTATATTTCCAGAATTATAAGAAAGTAGCTAATACGTACCAAACTCAATCTTACGCAACAGATATTACAAAAGGTAGCATAAGCTTAGATTTGCAAAGAATAAATTGGTACTCGACAGAAGGCACCATAAAGCAGGTCGACCTAACCCTCGTAAATCTGAAGTATCGTGACCACATCTGAAACGTCTAATACAAAGGGAAAATATAATTTTCTACATGTTTTATTTTCTTTGATATAACGGTTGGTCAAGTAAAATTACATGAGATTGTATCAAGAATGAAATATTCGAACCTTTTCTAAGTTGAAGTTAAAATATTTACTTACTTTTTGGGTGAACTAATTTCTGTAGAAATAAATATAAATGGTAAACATACCTACCTAATTATAAAGAACATAATATTCTCAGTTACGTTACAGTTTGTATGGATAGTATATTTAAGGAGTGAAATACGAATTGTTACTAAGTGAGGTCTATTATTCTAGTTTATTAATATTGAAATATTAAAAAAAAAACTAAAAAAAAAAACAAATTCGCTTAAAAAGTAATGGTCAAATGAGTACGAGCGAAGTATATGGTAGGGATAGAGTAAACGATCGCAGCGCATGCTGCGGCAGAAATGTGTAACAAAAGGGGTTAATGAAATTTGGTAATTAAACGTTATTTTGAAAATGGGTCATTATTGTTGTTGTGTTATAAAATTTAAACCAGACTGTAAATTATAGTGTGTAAACTTAATGTTTTTCCTAAAGAAACCTGGAAAATAGATCAAAGAATCAAACGGGTAGCTGTTCTTAAATGTAAGTGATGTTAAAATATTTACTAATTATGGTGTTATTGTTTATGTTAATGATGGATCGCTATGGCAGCCAAAACCTGACAACAAAATATCTAAAATTTCATAGGAGCCAAAAAATCAGACGTGCAAGCAAGTTCAAGTTATGTCCCCATGATACTATCCTAAAGTAGGTATATCGAAAGCGGAATGTTAATGAGTCTCACATATTAGCAATGTATATTTTGCGTGTACGTCCGATTAAACGAAGAACCACAAAAGTTGCAGCAGATATAAAACAACCAATGAAATAATAATGGAAATAGGAAGTCAACCTCAACCTCATCTGGTTAATCAAGAATGTCAAGTCCGAAGAAGAAAGATCTTAATTTGCAATAGGCTGATCCCTGTGATATTGAACTTAAAGTATATATTCCAACAACTTGAAGCATTGCAACAACAAATCCCAGAAAAAAATGCGAAAGCTGTTGCACTAACAAAAATTGTTTCAAGACCACTTTTAAATTGTTTTGCTTAGTGAAAGCCCTACAGTTTGCTGAAACAAGAAAACAAAAATTTGCCGATATATCATTAACAGTACATTAATTTGAACTGCTACTTATTCAGTTAATTCGAATTTTTGGTAAACTGGGTTAATATTTTCAGAATTTCTTTCATTTAGAAATTATTTTATGTTTTACACACTCAAAACCAGTTCATAAAATCACTATTATTTTCTCTTTAAGTGTTTTTTACAAATGTCTACGAGTATAAAAACTCTGTTTATAGTATTTCTATTCTATTTTATTTTACAAAAAATATGACTCAGTTATCATCTACCATTTGATATACTCCCCTTAAGTTACGTTTACGAGGTGGCGCTATTGTCAGGCACGTTAGAATATCAACTGCTACATTTTTAGAGTTTTTACTATTTTAGTGATTCTTTCTAAAATAGCCATATCTTCCTCAGGCCCTTCATATGTTCTAAGGCCCGCATTATTTTTAAGTATACTTTATACCTTTAACTTTAATACCTTTAACAATATAAGACCAATTCGAGAGCACATCTATAGATACTGAAGTCCATTTTCTGCATGTATCTTTATCTTGTGTTGTGGGAATTGTCACGACTGTCGTATCGACAGTTTTGATTATGTAAAATATCTCGGAGTCTGTCTAAATGATATTAAAATGGCATTGTGAATTTTAGAACTCATGTAAGAAAAAATATATTTCTATTACGTGAACTAAGAACATTACTTGATATCAAGTCTTTGAAAACCATTTTATTTTCATTAGTTATAGTCTAAAATTGTTACTGTATTGTAGGTTTTGAGGAAACACCTAAATCTGAAATGATACACGTTATAAAAAGACAAGTGCTAATTTTAAAAGTATTATTTAAAAAAAACTACACGTTAACCTGCTACTGACTTATACAAAACCGATAAGGTATAAATTTTCAGACAACGATTCGTGCTATTTTAGAAATATTCCACATTATCGTATAAACACTTTAGTACTCAAAGAATAAACGAGTCATCGAATTAAAAAAAATGTGTGTATGTCTGGCTCTGCTATTATAATACTTCAGTGGATCCCAAAAAATACTCGTTTCACATGTTAATATTATTTTGATGTTGGAATATTTAGAACTGTGTTTTGCCAGTTTTTTGCTATTAACCAGCCCAAAAAAGGGATTTTTACGATATTAAATTTAGTTGTATTGTTTTACATAAGTGTATTTTGAAAATTTAAACTGAAATAGCCAAGATATTAAACAAAATAGTCAATTGTTTGGTTACGCTAGGGCTTGACAAAGCGGTGACGTTCTAAATATTGATGAATGTTGACTTTGGCTGTTTAGCCAAATTAAGTTACATAAAATATATTAATTTATTAGACTGAAATGTGCTTTGTACATGAATACTTTTATGAATACTTAATATCAAATTTTATCGTTATGTCTAGAAATTATGTTTTTTTCAACAAAATTTCTCAACAGTTTCGAAGTGTTCATTGAAAGTGCTGAAAAATTATTTTGATTGATTTAATAGTTCTAAGATATTTAAAGTACAACTGCTTAACCTGTTTATTTTGTATTTTTTAATGTACCTTAAAATAATATTAATTTAAATTTCTTGTTTTATCAATTTCCAAGGGATTATTTAATATGGCCAATATTAATAATCAATCCTAATCCAAAACTCGCTGTCCAAGATTGATATTTTGATCCATTTTTATGTTATCGCTCGCCAATAATATATCTGTGCATAGGATAAATATGGGAATGAGGTATAGGATAGGCCGGCGGATACGCAGCTATCTAGATTGCTTGAAATCCATTAGATTGAGATACATTATTAGCATTGGCCGTAGGACAGTTATAAATAAAGATAGATGACTCTCACTCCAAGTAAATATGATCACATGTGAGGTAAATTGCGAGCCAGGCTTTACTGCAGAATCTTTTATTACAAATGTGGCACTTTCAAAGTGCGGATTTGTTGACGTAAGCTTAACGTCAATTATTATTTTTAATTTTTTTGTGATATTGGAAGGCAGTCGGATTTCTTGGTGGTAAAAAATTGGTGGACACCAAAGCTGGTAATGGTGCGTTTCCAACCTGAGGCTGAGATGTTAGACCTCGAGCAAAAGTAGCTTTACTGGCTACCTTACCACCCAAACCAGAACGCGTTATGGCGTTAAGGCGGCAGGAATAGGTAAGGCGGTGGTACCAATCCGGGTGTACTACCACCTAGTCAGATGTCGCGGTGCTAGTAACGGTAAGCCTATGTCCGCCTTTTACGAGCTGCCTGGCAGGAAGGCAGATGGTCTATTCTGCAAAGGAACCCGGACCAACACGGGGAAAATGTCGTAAGTTTATATTTTCTGTAGATATTTTGACATTATTTTTAAAAACTTATTTCAATTCATCTTAATTTTTATAAATATTTAATTATAAAGTGTGTAACCAGAAATTTATTTATGGAGTTCTTATCTCTATTTGTATTTCAGGCGAAATATTTATCTTTTGTACACTGATTATAAAATAAAATAAAAGTATCTTCACGCCCATATACCCGAAGAGGTAGGCAGAGTCACAACCAGGGTACCCCATTATTATTATTTATTATTATGTATTATTTTGTCTAAAACTTAACCACAATACAGTAACAATTTTGAGTCATACATTTTATTTTATTGTAAGATTGTTGTACAAACTACCTGAAGGTTTATTAGAAACTATTCGATTATTTCATTGAATGTAATGGCAGTACTGATAGGGTCGCCAGATTAAAATATAAAAATCAGGAGAAAATCCTGACATTAGATGAAAGTTCTGGACTTTCTTGTCAAGTAAAAAGGATGGCCTCTGAAATATTTTACAAAACTAAAGAATGAAAAATTTTAAAATGTTAAACAATTCTTTTACAGCTAAAACTTTTATAAAAACAATGTTTCTGACTTTTAATGTCAAAAATAATATTTTTATAAAAGTTAATGTTAGTGTCAGTATTTTATTGAATCAGGCGTTACTTTGCGGAAATCCATTATAAAAGATGTAAAATAAGCCTTTATTTTGCTAATTCCGCGTAAGCAGTGTAACCGTTGTGGCAAATAATCCTCCAAACGACACAGAATGTGACAAGCCTAACTGACGTTCCCACCACAACGTGTGGTTTATTATTTGCCACAACGGTTACACTGCTTACGCGGAATTAGCAAAATAAAGGCTTATTTTACATCTTTGTTAGTGTCAGTTTCAAAAATATTATTTTGTTACATACCTACTTTAATTTACACCAAAAATAGTTGAATAAATTGAATTAACTTATTTATAATTATTATTTTTCACTTAGGAATTACGTATGGTGTAAGATTCCTTTCGCATTCCCAACAAAGATTTCCGGACATGTTTGGAAAATTTCCGACTTATGGCAACACTAAGTACTGTAGACTTATATACAAGGTAAAGTCATGTTTACCAAAGCTTTGCTTGTTTTACATTAGAACTCCGATCGATAATCAAACACGCTAGCGAATGGAAGTATAGAAGTTCAGCTTTAGGTTGTGAAAGTCGTCCCGTAGGAATTCTGAACTGGCTTTGTAACAAATAACATAAAATTTACATATTATAAAGTTATGCAATCTAGATATTCTCCTTTAAATTTAAAAAGAGAAAACATAACTTTTGACAGTTCAAAACATTTTAAACAGCTGTTAACACCACAAATTATAAAGTTATATGTACTGTTAACTCCAACACAGGAAACCTTGGAGAAAACTGTGTTTCCGTGTTCCAATTATTATTAAATTCGGATTAAATCTATGTTTCAACTATCTCTAATATAAACCTATTTGTAAGACTATTTCTTTTCTGGAAGACAATTAGACTGAATTCTTAATGGTAGTAAATGACTAACGAACTAAAGCCACCAGTTGCTGTTACTTACACCATTATCAAAGGCAATCAAATTAAAATTTCATTGTTAACTAGCCATTGCATGCGACTATGTGCACATGTTGAAGTGACTTTTCGTGGTTAATCAAAAGATGTTCAAAACTACTACATAAAAATTGTGTATTGTCCTCGATTTCATGGAAGTAAAGAAATATTTCAAGTAAGTAAATTTCGGGACCACCAGATGATAGGTCCTTTATTGATAAGATAGCGAAAATAGAATTAAAAGATACGATTATCACTTTTAGACACTAAAATATTACTATCAAGTCGCTATCTCATAGCTAGGAATTCAGGCCAGTTGCAAAAGGTCTGTCAGCAACTGTTGCTGCATTGAAACTTGTAGCAGTAGGTTCTACTCAGTGCCTATCCGGGTTAGCTGTATCGTTCTCTACCACCTAGTGAATTGATACCATCATTTCAATCATTTTCAGGTTGATACTACACGGTACAATCTACTCTCAACATTCAACACAAGCATGAAATTTGCTTAAATTGGAGTTGAAGCAGTTCGTGTAAATGGTATTTATTAAATAAATTTTATGAAAAAAAAAACTTAAAATAAAAAAAGAAACAAGTTGATTAAAATAAAAACTAATCGCTAAATGCTAAGTCAAAATGTAGAGACAACTGGGAATGTTGAATGGACAATAGGAAAATAATATTGGAATATTTATAATACAATTTGTTTATAGCTGTTTGTGCTAGGCG
>NJDC01002031.1:331630-349969 GCA_002245475.1 Calephelis virginiensis | reverse complement strand
AACACGCTTTTTATAGAAAATCGAACTAAAAAATAGAAAATAAATTTAAATTAATTTAAATTAAGAAAATAGTGTTGAAAATTTCAATGAATATAAATTAATAATAGTGTGAGTAAAAAAAATGATTTTATTTAAAAAAAAGCGTGGGGTGCTTCTTAAGATATTATCGAAATGATAATCACTCTATTCATATCTGTCAATAAAATATCTATGACCATTGACACCATGCACCCCACGCTTTTTTTAAAATAAAATAATATTTTTTTTACTCACACTATTATTAATTTATATTCATTGAAATTTTCAACATTATTTTCTAAATTTAAATTCATTTAAATTTATTTTCTATTTTTTAGTTCGATTTTCTATAAAAAGCGTGTTTTTTAGTTTTTTTAAACTATTATTTATATAAAAGCATATCAGCTACCATGACCCCCAATACGGATCACGATAATGACAAGCACTGTGCGGCCGTGTTACGATAATGATCAGGATTTACTAGTTTTATGGATTTAAGGTATTTTGTTTTCTCAAAAAATTGGCCCAAAAATATTGAATATTTCACTGTTAGACCTGAATTTTTCATGTTCATAAATAAATTTATAAATATAATATCTGGATCTGCAGACGTTGATCTGCTACTTTCTTAATGTGATTTTGGCAAAAAAAAGTTGGGGTGATTGTCACTTATACCTATGTATCAAAAATAGATGTTGGCCGATTCTCAGACCTACTCAGTATGCTCACAAAATTTTATGACAATCGGTCAAGCCGTTACGGAGGAGTACGGGGACGATGATTGTGACACGAGAATTTTATGTATAAGATAGAAATGATATACTCAGAAAGTTAGTAAATTTTTTGGACTATTTCATCATACACTGTATCAAATTAGGTCAGTGCTTTCTATTGTTGTGTTTCGATTTAAAAAGCTGAAAGTCTCAATCTCAAGTTGGCACTGCATCATTAACATTTTTGAACTATAATGGCGACGTGTTTTTCTTAAAAAAATATCTACATATTATACATTCAACTACACTGTAATAACTAAAATTTAAAGTGGAACATCTAATTAAAATCTATGAATCAAGTCCAACCCGCCTTTTCTTTTCAACATTCGTTAAAGTACGTTTTTGCGCTAGAAACGTCCGGAGCGATAATTGTCTTACACAAAAGACCTCTGAGATGTCCTCAAAAAGGGGATTGAAAGAACTAGATTACTCCCAGTTTTCACAATTCTCATCTTTTCTGTGGACGACGTCGTTTGCTAAGATGGCAGGCAAAATGGGCCGCATCATTTTTATTTATTCTTACGTAAGGGATTAAAATATTTTAAGAGTTTTTTCAGATTTATTAAGTAACTAGCTATCTGCTCCTTCAGTTTTTATTGTGTTTACTATATCTTTCTGGCTGGCATATTTTTTTAAGTTTAGCTACATTTATCTCTCTGGTTTCAGTTTCTAATTATTACGAAACAACTACGAAAAAAGGGGATATTCTATGTTAGACTCTTCTTTATTTGTTTACGTATATTCATCGATTTCTTTGCCATTTCTGAAACGATTCGAAAATATATTTTTTTATTTAAAAAAAAACGATCTCTTGAAATAGTTTCATTGCCACCAAGTCTGTATCTAATAATGAGATCCCATTCTGCACGTAAATGAATTTATTGAAATCGAAGTCGGTCTTCTGCAGTTTATTGCGCCAATATAACTCTATCAGTGCTAGATTTAGAATGCTATTACATTTTTTCTTTTCGTTTCAGTTTTTTTATTTGTATACAACAAACTGTTATGCACTAGCTACTGATCGGTGAGGAGTTACGTCGTATATTTACCACATTTTTGTAAGAAACCGCCGTAACAGTTAGGCTTCAATGAAGTTAAATGTGCTTCTACTTTTACCGGAAAACCACAGTACTCGAGAGTGTCATCGCTTCAGAAATAATTGAGGACCCGGTACTTGCGACGTATATCACATACAATTTAATTATTATCGCCTCTGTAGTATAGCAGTCCGGCGTCGGTCTTGACTTCTTGAGGTCCCGGGTTCGATCCCCGTGTCGGGCAACAAAATAATAAATAGGGAATGTGTATTTATAATGTTCTAACAAAAAATAATGTGTCTGGGATCGGATATGTGACACCTATCATATTGTGAAACTTAGTGTCTTCAGCTAGTCGTAAGTACCTCGGTCGGGCCTCTGCATATCTGTGTATCTGATAAGATAGTGAAAGTTATTGATGGATTACAATTTAACCCGTAATTACTAAGTAGCGAAACCAAAATTTGTAAATGGTTTTCAATTATTTTATTATTATTATTTGTAAATCAATACCAATGTCATAGATACGAAAGTTGTACGTGTCTTCCCAAATAATTTAAATGTACAAGGTATTCTAAACTTTTACTGTATATTACAGTTCCCTAGAGAAGTAAGACAACACAATACCACAAATAGAAATTAATAAATAATAAATATCCCTGGGCAAGTTACACAAATTGAATCTAACCCCAAAGTAAGCAAATTATATACTTGTATTATGGGTGTTAGTCAACGATACTAATACATAGAAATACTTAAATAAATAACAGAATAAATTTAGTAAACACCCATACTTGTAAATGCAGACATCTAAATGTTCATCACACAAAACGTATCTCATACAATATCTAAACTCATTACGATTTTCGCAGATCAAGTTACGAGGAAAATGTTGGAAATATATGAAGAAACAGATTATTCCACCAAATAAAATATATTCGCCACCATATTTTGTATGATATTTATCTACATGGAAATACACACATGGTTTTCAACACAATAAAAGGTAGGGGATGTGCAGTAGGAAGTAATATGTTTTAGCTGAGACTTCTTGGATGTCGAGACGATGAATATTATAATATTTTACATTTTTGTATTTTTCATTTTTGTAAACAAAAGATTAAATTTTGATCGCGGCTCTGCTCAAGTCTGCGAAAATTTATCATTGAAATAAAAATTATAGAGATATTAGCAAAAAAAAGAGCAAAATATATATATCTTGATAGAACGAATACTAAATAAAATAAAGTTTTCAGTTACTTATTCAGTAATATTTTGAAGCATATGTTTTATTACAGAATCAAAGTTCAGGAAAAGAATGTTTTAAATAGAGAACGACTTCTTTAGATACACCTAAAATTAGACTGAAACCTATCAGGATGCGAAGAGTAGGTGAAGATAATATTGATGATATGGTCAGAAAAGTATTAAAATAAATAAAATTATATTAAGAAATTTCAGTGTAACTAACATCAGTCATATTTCAGCAACATATTCTATATACAGACAACTTTTACAATTTTATAAGTACAGATTTATCTGGATCGAAATTCACATATGATTTTCAACATAATAAAAGCTAAGGAGCGCGCAATAAGAAGTAATATGTTTTGGCAGAAACTCCGTGGATGTCGAGGGGATGAATATTATATAAAAGATAATAGAAGCGGGTCCGGCTGACATAGCCACTCGGCTGCTACACGATGGTCTCTAGTACTTTTCCTTTGTACGAAACGTCAGCAAACTTTACGACGATATATTAAAAACCTTTTAAATTTGGCTATTATTAAACTTGCGGCTGCGTTCGCTTTGACCAAGGTAGTGACGGTGCAAACGGTTTTGTTTTTGTTAAAAAGTATTGTGAACTATGTTAAATTTTAGGTTCTGTGCTTTCGACTCGCATGGTTAAATGACCATGCGAATCGAAAGCACAGACCCTAAAATTTTATGAAAATTTTTATGTTTAGCATTTATGAAATAAGCTGGTTATATAGAATAATATCACATTATTCTATATAACCAGCTGTTTTTTGGCTTTACCCGTGGAAAACTTTAAAATATCTAGACAAATACAGCTATAGGTAATTTTCTGAGATTTAATAATTTGTTTGTTAAATTTATTAAAATAGTTTAAAACGTTTTAAAAAATAAACACTTGCATGTTACTAGTGCTATCACACGTTTCCAATTTTTTCACAAATCTAAACAACAACAACCTAAAAACAAACCCTAATAAACCGAGTAAAGCTTAACTTTATTGTTGAGACTTTAAAATCTGATCTTAATATCCTAGGCGACCAGATAAACAGGACAGAATCCAAAAAAAATATTGAAATAATTTTTTTGTGAGATATCAGCAAGCACACACAGCTCACTTGATGCTAAGAGATAACCGTGGTCTAAAGACTCCTGGCAAGAACATGACTGTCGTTATGACGGCAGTAATAGATAATAATTCATTTTAAGAAAAGAGAACAACAAATGTGAACAAACTGCATTACTAAATATCCTGATAGGAATTTTGAAGTCTTCTAATAGCTATTGCTATATACACAAGTTATTTTTTTTAAATAAATCATTACGCACATCGGGCAACTTTGTTTCATTTTATATTTTTTTTTCATTCACTTTTTCAAAAGCGTTCGTACACATTTGTCCCAACAATTCTTAGATAGTAGATTCTATTATATTGTATGTATCGATTTTTCGCTTTGTACCCGTAACAGTATTATCAAAGTATACTCACGTGAACAATATTTGGGTTCATCACTTTTATCACCACAATCATCTTCACCGTTACAGTACTTGTCCAACGAAATACACTGACCTGTATCACACAAAAGTTCACTCAACCTACAAGGACCAATATCTGTGCTTCTTGGCATCTTCACTTTTTTCACTGGCACTACTAGCCCTATGTCAGCTTCTAGATCTTCATTGAACTCTTCTGTCAAGTCTTGGGGACTACACAGTTTAAGCGAAAGCAAAACTATGATGAACAGTATAGTTCTATTATTTGAAATGTCATAATAACTCTTTAAGAAACACATGGTTGTCGCGATTTCTGCTACTTCATGTGGATTGAGTTTCTTTCGTCATTGTGTTTGACTACCTGAAACAATTTCAAAAATATTCCAAATAAATTATATATATTTATATAAAATTTCCCCGTGTTGGTCCGGGCTCCTTTGCAGAATAGACCATCTGCCTTCTTGCCAGGCAGCTCGTAAATGGCGAGCATAGGCATATCGTCACTAACACCGTGACATCTGACTAGGTGGGTAGAGTTTCGCAGCAACTCACCCAGATTGGTACCACCGCATTATCTATTCCTGCCGGCATAACGTCATAACGTGTTCCGATTCGGAGGGTAAGGTAGCCGGTAAACTTACTTTTGCTCGAGGCCTAACATCACGGCCTCAGGTTGGCAACGCACCATTACGACCTTTGGTATCTCTAGGCGGTGGGAGTTTCTTCCCATCAGGAAATCCGTCTGCTTGTTTGCCTTTCAATACCATAAAAATATGTAAATTACATTTAATACAATAATTGAAACATAATTATGAAAAATTTAGTATTTTGGTCATCATTCGAAATTATCAGTTCAAGCTAAAAAAATATCATCAAAGTCTATTGCTTTGGTAATATTTTTTTAGCAAATAATATCAAAAGGTTGAAATTAATGTAGCTAAGAACTGCATCTATCATGTCAGCTTTCAAACAATAAAAAAACTTCGCGACGTAGTCGGTCCATCCGTACAAAAAACCGGATGCCGCAGACAAGTAAACACATTCACAGGGACGTCAAAACTTACAACACCCTTCTTTTCCTGTTAGGGGCTTACAATGGTTGACAAGAAGCATGCAAAAATAACACTGAATCCCGATATTAGGTCACTTTGCACGCCACCAAAACACAAAAAATTATACATTTTCGTTGCATCTTTATACTTTCGCATTACACAGATTTGCCACGATATGAATGATGTAATAAAAAATTCTCTTTCCGCGTATTCCTTCACGTAAACGTGGAAAGAAGGTAGACATCGTTAAATAATATTTATACGACTAAAGGCGTTGATTATAATGAGTGATTTGGTTTTTTTCTGTAATATTATAAAATCTAAAACAATGTTTTAGAAGTTACTACACCAATAAAGTTCACCATAATTCAGTCAACGAGTAAGCTCTGTAATTTTTGTTAGTAATTATAAATTGTTAATACAGATGAATCATATTTCTCAAATTTTAGTGAAATAAAAATATAGCTAACCATTGGAAATGTTCGGAATACGAACATTCAAATGCTTTCACAAACTTTAGCATTTACAATATTAACGGTGCATCAAGTTCTAAATGCATCGAGGACATTAATTGCCTTCAGCGTCATTCCAATTCCCTTCGATGGCCGATCCACTGGGACAAACTCGATTTATACTGAATATCCTGAATACATATACAATCATGATAAAACTGGTTATGCTCTGCAATGCTGCAAGGATCGTTGCACAATATTAGACTATGTTATACTACAGCAAATAAAACAACTTGGCCTTACTATATAACGCTTGGTACTATACTAGTAATATCAAACAATTGTCAAAATTAAGTGTATATACAATTAAACTTTAAACAAGACTGACAAATGTTAAACTCAAGACACAATGTCTAATAATAAAACTCGTAGGACGGTTGGCGATAGGCTTGCCACCTATCACATTGTGGGACTTAGTGTCTTCGGCTAGTCGTGGGTGCCTTTGTTGTGCCTCTGCCTCATCGGGGATATGGGCGTGAAGATACTTTTACTTCGTAGGACGGAGGGACAACAGACTTTTAAGCCAACGTAGGTGAGGAACTATCCTCTTTTTCTACCGCGCGGTAATAATGTATGACTCCGCTTGCTGTTCCGTTTACCAAGTTATAATTATAAGTTATACAAAAACACCAGAAAAGCACAAAATTCATGTTTTTACTTCTGCTAACACTCCCGAAGTGCAGCTAGTCGAATTTTTATGATGAACTGATGCTCAATTTAACTATTCAAATCCACTTGGCAGAAAAGATAACGCCATGAAAAAAATTTAGAAGCCTGTTTACCTAAACGCTGTCTGAAATTGAGATACAACCAATAATCACATGCTAAACGTGGATGACGTGGCAGTATTTTATTATATACACCTAGATGTAATAGGTGCGACGTTATCCTGAGGCTGATAAAGAAGGCTTAAGGTTCAAACACTAATAGTTGCTCTACGGACCGGAACATGACAGAGTCGTTATAGCGGCAGGAATATGTAAGGCAACCCGAGCAAATTGCTTCATATCACTTTACAACCAGTGCTAAATTAAGTGACAGTGGTGGCTTAGTTAAATAAAGCATGTGTTCAAAGAGTGTTTATTTTTTTATACTAAGACAGATAGATTCTTAGGTAAAGTCATTTAAACTTTAAGAACACCGTTTACCTTCAACAAAAATATCTGCGTCATGACTTTTGATCAAAATTAATTTACTGGATTATTTGAGTTGTGATAACAAAAGAAACAATAATAAAAAAAATATCGAGATATTTGGCACAGAGTACTCCCTACACCGCAAGGTCAGAAATATTTGTTATATATTTAATCTAACAAGTAACTGTTAATGAAATTAGTGACTCATTTAATTAAAATATCATACAGATACGATTTCATATAATGTAACGTAATATTGAAGATCTCTTACTTATTCCGTACACAAAAATGATCTTAACGATAATTAAAATTCCAATTACGCAAAAGACAAGTAGGGGATCCGTACATCGTATTTGACAGTTCGTTCGTTTCGATCGACAGCTGTCACATGTCTCTGGGGATGTTCGGCGCGTCGCATCAGGCGTGACGGACGAATTTCATAGGAAGAGGGGTTCGTAATGAGCCTTACATCCCAATAAAGATGTTTTGTATAACGTAACGAGTTTCGTCATCATGCTGTTACAGCGTATAATTGCGTGTATTTCGATTTAATTTAATTATTTTTTTAAAGATAGAACTTTATAAAGCAAGAAGCTCAACATGGCAAAATAATACTTACATAATATAAAGTAACGACACATAGTTCAATAAAGCTGCCAAGTGCGAGTCGGACGCGCCCATAATGGGTTCCGCAGCGGCAACTTAAAAGTTTATAATATATATACTGTATACTGTACTACTGTACTGTATACTGTGTACTGTATACTGTGCAATGTTTGGGGTTTATATCATTTGTTCAATGTGCGTGAACAATTAATATCAAAGGTTTATATACGCTTGCGCGATTCTAAATCACTCATTAAAAATACGGATCTATAAGGGTACCTTTGTAGGGTTCCGTGGCCAAAGGCTATGTTTCGAAATGTTCTTAACTACATTCTAAGTAGGTTTTGATTTGGGTTGTTGTCAGATTTTGATGTTATTGATTATTTAGCATGTTTCTGAAAACATTTGCAATGATATTGTGCTAATGACCACTAGAAGCGCTGTACAAAATTCCTTACAAATTGGAGTTAAAATATAAACAAGATTGATAATTACAACTTCATATTATCGTCAATACAGGCCTTCATATAAAAGTATTTCGTCGGAGAATCTTATTTTACTTACGAAAAAGCTTCTCTTGCTAACAAATTGTAATAAAATAATGTCTTTGTATGTAACTCGTTATATTTTCGGTGAAATATCGGTACATTTTACGCGGCGCCAGTTTCTTTTTCCACGGAATATTTCCAACTATACCGTAAAGGACAAACTAGCTCGGGAAATATTTTCATTTGCAATATGTCAAGGTAGCACATTGTAGTTACAGCATATTACATGAGCCCAATAAACTTGCATACGTGGAAGCCTTATCAAGGGCATAAATCTACCCCACGAATGCGTATATTAAATTTCTTCATCTACACGATCAACTGGCTACAGGTGTGCAGTATTATTTATGACCTCCACATATGTCGGCAAGGTCTGAATAGATTGCCCCACTTAGTAGGGTCGCGCTGGAGCTGTTTATATTTGCAAGAATTACAAAGTGACATTTGTTTCGGCGATTTATGTTTTGCTACCAGGTTCATTTATTAATAAGCGAGAGCTTAAGCCATGTTTGTAAGTTTACCTTATCCTCTAGCATATAGCAAGACAATAGCTAGGACTGATGGTAGGACCAGTCTGGGCCAATTACTCCTTTCATTATGATATGCAGTTATGACTGCACTAGAGGGATATTCGAGTACCTTTAGTATATAGCTTCCGATAGCTTAACTAATCCGTTGAAACGTAGCTGTTATGTTAACGACAGATAAAGCCATAATATAATTTGTCGTGCAAATCAATGTGCAAAAATTAAAAAAAGTATCTTCACGCCCACATCCCTGAAGAGGTAGGCAACCAAGGCACCCACGACTAGCCGAAGATTCTAAGTCCTAAAATGTGATAGGTGGCAAGCCTATCGCCATTCGGGCACATATTCAATCCCGAGTAACTTTTTTTTTATTAGTAAATTGAAAAAAAAACCAATTTCCTTTTTGCATACCACTCATCTACAGCATCAGAATAGATTAGATTGTAAAAGAGCACAGGCTATTTTTATTCCATTGTCTCAATATTATAATTTATAACGCAGGCAAAACTGTAGGGTGCAGCTCGTTGTAAATAAATAGCAAATCATTATTCATTAAATAAATACTTGCCCCGAAGCGGTGGCATTTAATATTTAACAGCATTCGTCATTATTGATAAACTAAATACATTTTAACGAACTGAATTGTAATACTGTTTTATATTTGTTTCACCTGTAGTAAGGTTTGTTTTGTTTTTTTTTTTTTTTTTATAGAAGAGTAGGCAAACGAGCAAGTGGGTCACCTGATGGAAAGTGATCACCTCCGCCCACGGACATCCGCAATACCAGGAGTATCACAGAAGGGTTTGCCGACCTTTAAGGAATGAGTACGCTCTTTTGTTGAAGGTTCCTAAGTCATAATCGCTTGGGAATACCGCCCTCGGTAACTGATTCCACAAAGGTGTTATAAGGGGTAAAAAATGTCTTAGGAATTGCACAGTTGTAGACCGCCACGCATCGAGATGATGGGCATGATACCTTAAGCTCTGACGCGATGTCCGAAGGTGGAAATCAGCAGCTGGAATTAAACCAAACAACTTCTCAGAGCATTCCCCATGATAGATGCGGTAGAGAACACTGAGTGACCCAACATCTCTACGCAACGCTAAAGATTCAAGCCGATTGGTAATTGCCCGGTCATTGACAATTCGAATTGCTCTACGTTGAATGCGGTCAAACGGAAGGAGCTGGTACTGTGGAGCCCAGAGTTGAGAACAGTGCTCCATATGAGGCCGAATTTGCGCTTTATATTTGTTCCATCGGATTTTTTTTCAAGTTGCATATTTCCTGCTACTGTTTGTGGTCTGGTGTTGGTATAGACCACATGAGGCCTTGTGTTCGATTCTCAGGTCGTGCAACTCAAAATTTGTTTATTCTATTTCTTAAAAAACCAGGATATCTTGGGATTGGATAAAGTGCCCGGTTGGTATCTATCACATATCTGATTGTATCTCTGACTACTGATTGTTTAATACGGACGTGAGTACTTACTTTTACTTATTAAACTTTGCTCCGACATAGACAACAACATGAAATGATTATGAACGGGTTTTTTTTATGATATTGGAAGGCAAACAATCAGACGGATTTTTTGATGGTAAGAATTTCAGGCCGCCTCTCTAGGCGGTGAAGTGGTAAAGGTACATACATAACTTTAAATTAAGAAACACTTATACTGTTTTACGTATCATTTACAATTTATTATTTTATAAATAGTCTATCGGTTTCGCTTGTACAGCATCATCAGGGCTAAAACTTAAACTAATAACAAAATTTTTGATTTGTAAAGTGTTTCTTCATTTAAAGATATGGATATTTGGGAGTTTAGCCAAGTGCCGACGATGGAAAATATCAAATATATGGTAAAGGTGCGTTGCCAACCTGAAGTCGGGATGTTAGGCCCCGAGCAGAAGTAATTTTACCGGCTACCTTATCCTTCGAACCCGAACATGCCAACGGCAAGCGCTGACGTTATGTGCAGCAGGAATATTTAAGGCGGTGATACCAATCAGACAAGTCGTTACGAAACTACCACCTAGTCAGATGTCATGTTGTAAGTGATTGTACCTTTTTGAAGCAGCCTGGTAGGGAGGCAGATGGTCTATTCTGCAAAAGAAGCCCGGACCAAAACGGGCAAAAATGACACTCACATAGTAACTGTTAATTTAGGAATCTAATTAAAAATCGGAATTTCACCAATATCTAGGATTACTTTTTTTTCCAGAACGTAAAGACATCAAATAAAAAAGTGTGTGTGTGTGTGTCAGCTACGACGCACGATTAGAGTTTACTTCTGAACGAACGATAATTATGATATATATCGAATAAAAAAAAGGGTAAACGAACGCATTTGCTAAAATGATAAGAGAAACAAACATATATCTGTAATCATTCGAACAAGTCGACTGCGTTTTAAATTATTCGACTAATGTCAATGTCATACGTAACTCGAATGTGGTGGAGCCGAATGACGACCCGCTCGGGGCGACTCGACTTTTGTTCGGGCGAGATCGTCAGTCCTGAAGGAGAAAAAAATACTGAAGGACTGAAGCGGTACGATTTACATATGTTTGTCTCTTTCTACATAACACCTCAACTTTTCGTGTTACGCTTGATTTTACTCCTCATAAAATTTCCGTACCGGGCCTTATAACTCAAATCGTTTCTTAAGGAGTCAACTCCAAAAAAAAATGTCGAAAATTTTCGAATAGTAAGTACGAATATTACGACAAAGTTACATGCGCAAACATGTTAATGACTGCAAAAGGATTCTGCTAAATGTATCAAGTGATATTATAATAAAACACGCCTCTCAAAAATTATGTGTTAATTCTAATTCCGGAAAACATCCCGGATTACGGCATTTTTGTGCACTGAAACGTCATCAAATCAAAAATGTTGACGCAAAATTTGGGAAGTCACCGCAACTGTGACACAGCAACATGCAAATGACTGTAAAAGCGAATTTGTGTTTCCAAATGCGAAGCGCTTACAAAGGGTTTAAATTTGCAATTCTATCATAATAGCGATGCACATAATACGTTAAAATGTAAAACCGTTTGGATAGTTTGCTGTACGGACTAGTTTGGTTTGACAAGTTTTTGTGCTGTATTTACGGCCTTAAAGTTTTGGCGTTAATTATAATGTCGGCTCGGCTGACATCTATGAATCCACAATACTGTCAAATACAAAGGGCAAATAATTATTGTGCTATTTTCTAACTGCTGTCTGTACAATATAATGAAATGTATAATTATATCATACAATGCAATACAATAACTATTTATTGTGCACCAAATACAAATAAATTACAAATACATTAAAATAACTAAAAATAAGAAGATACACAAAGGCGGCCTTATCGGCAAGGCAGCGATCTCTTCCAGACAACCCTAAAGTATGGAACAAAATTTTGCAAGATACTGTTTAATAGTGCTCTTAAAAATATAAAAATGCATCTAATACTAGACGTCACAAATCATTCAAAAAGCAGAAACTTGTTTTAATTATTAGTAAGTATTTAAGACAAACAAGAAAAGTCAAATGCAAACTACATTACAATGAATGCAGAAAGTGACGTTTTAATATACTTTCGAAAATATGAATATTTGGAGCTCTCCTGATGTCTACGGAGAGAGAATACCAAAGCCTCACTGCTTCCGAAATGAAAGAACGGCTATAGTAACAAGTGTTTCGATATGATATGATACTGCAACATATTTATATACATTAAAGCTATAGAATACAAAAACACTTTTTCAATTAGTTTGTATTTCAATGGCGTCGAATTTTCACAACTTTTTTTTATTTCAAAGTGCTATACTCATCCATCCGAATTTGATTATGGTCCGATAAATGGCTTTTGAGTGGTAATCGATAGTGTGTATTTAATTGGCTAAATTGATGATATTCTACTTTCGACATAATGGATCTTGAAGGCCGTTTTTGTGATTTTACTTCTTTTTTAATTTCTTTTATTTTACTCCTCTTTTTAATTCTCCAGATTAAGCACTGTTGAGATTGTCGATCTATTTTTTCACACGTTTTATATTGACTTAGGTTTTTTTATGATATAGTTTTTTTTATAATATACAAGCAGACGTCTGCTTGTTTGCCTTCCAATATCATAAACAAAAAAAGAAAAAAATCCTGATGGTAAGAAATTCATGCCGTTCTCAGATACCAAAGGTGGTAATGGTGCGTTGCGAACCTGAGGTTGGGATGTTAGGCCTCGAGTAAAAGTAAGTTTACCGGCTACCTTACCCTCCAAACCGGAACACGTCATGACGTTATGGCGGCAGGAATAAGTAAGGCGCTGGTACCAATCCGGGCGAGTCGCTGCGAAACTTTACCACTTAGTCAGATGTCACGGTGTTGTATTTATGTATGTTTACACACAAAATTTTTGAGCTCAATTTTTAGCCGTTGCTAGGAATCTTTAAATTTAAAAATTTGCACACGTATCAAAGTCTGATTGATAACAATACAATAATTTGATAACAGTTTCCCGTAATTCTTGTTAGAACCACCAAGTAAATAAGTTCTTTTTAACTAGACGTAAGAGAAGAATAATCAATTGCTTCTGTTTTAAGGCCGATTCTGACACAACTTTGGCTATATCCTATTAATATTATAAATGCGAAAGTTTGTAAGTATGGATGTATGGATGTTTGTTACTCTTTCACGCTCGAATGGCTGAACGGATTTGTCTGAAATTTGGAAGACAGATAGATTGTGACCTGGATTAACATATAGGCTATTTTTAATCCCGATCGCACACCGGGTTTCTGTGAAAACGCGGGCGAAGCCGCAGGTAGCAACTAGTAATCAATAAAGATAGAATTAATCCTAATTCAATCACATTATTTAGACCTCTTCGTTAGCCGAGAGATTAGCATATACGCCTAACTCCGCCGACCAACTGCTCGGCTTCGACTGGTGAAGAGGATTAGGGATGAAGTTTTTCGAGTAAAAACCAAAATGCACTACAAATGGTCTTTTATTTTTTCAAGAAGGTATTTCACAAAACTTCAACCCGAGGGATCGAGCGCTGTGCGTGTAGGAGCCTTTTCAAACGTCTGACATCTAGCGGACCGGAGCCCTGTCTCATTCATCTCACCGCGCGTCCCTTCTTACAATATTGAAATTGTGGTCTAGCGGTCCGGCTGTTGGACTTAACTGCATGAGGTCCGGGTTCGAATCCCGGGTCGGGCAACAGAAAGAAAATTGGGTTTTTCCAATTTGCTAATAAAAAAATATTGCTCGGGATTGGAAATGTGCCTGGTTTGCGATGGGCTTGCCACCTATCACATTGAGGGACTTAGTGTCTTCGGCTAGTTGTGGGTGCCCTGGTTGTACCTCTGCATACCTCTTCAGGGATATGAGCGTGAAGATACTTTATAAAAAAAACAGTATAAGGAAGGTAATGTTATTTAGCCGGACGGATTTACCTTTACATTTTTATGTTTTATTTTATTTGTTAATATTTCTACTACAGCACAAAGTTAATGCTACTAAGTACAAATGTGATAGTTTGTAAAGAATTAACTACTTACAAAACTACTGAGCCGATTTAGACGAAACCTGACAGGAACATAGTCCATACCTCAGGATAAAACAGGCTACCAATTATAAAAATACTTTAGCACACGAACAAAGGCGCGAGCAAAAGCTAGTATATCACATTTATTGCGACGCTAACAACGGGGACATGTCAATTTATTGTGTGATGAACATAGTTGTCTGTATTTCCGGGTCTGGGTGTTAATTAAAATTATACTTAAATGTATTAATAGTTATTAGTATCGTTGGCTAACATCCATAACACAAGCATATAATTTGGCAGGTATTTATCTAGGCTTGCGAGTGTTTGCTGCTGGATAAGCTTAAGTAGCACTTAGTCGTGTGAGATTTTTGGACGGTATTCGAATTGAAGAACTTTATTGTTAAGTTGACAGGGAAAATCCCGTGCAAAAGGAAAAGATTAGACTAGAACTACAAAGTGACATTTTGGTACCCTATATCTTAAAAAAAAATATTGAAATTTTTCCTAAGATAGTTCAATAGCAGACGCACCGAGGGTATTTCGACACCTCAGGGACGTCAGCCTTTGATTTTTCCTTAATTGGAGGTTAAAACTAACCGCAATGAAAAAAGTGGGTCCCATTGGTCCGTGACGTGATTGGTTTCGGATCAATCAGAATTGAGTGGTTCTGTGGTCTAAAGAAATCTTAATTATTAATAATTAAATTCATAATTTATGATATTGTTACAGACCAAATAATGGATATAATGGATAAAAACTAAAAATCGCGCTAAGAAGCGTGGGGTACAATTTACTCTGGTTCATAACTGTCTTCTCAGAGACAGTTGCCAATAGAATGTTTGTAATATTTGAAAAATATCAAGCACCTCACGCTCTTTATTTTGAATTAATTATGTAAAGTCATTAACTTAAGTTATTACAAATCTATTTGAGGCGATTCATTATGAGTGATTATTTGATCTTCTACTATTGTTATATAAACTCTTTATCATTAGCAATTATTTTTAATTTTTAGTTCGATCAGCAAAAAAAGCGTTTTTTTTTTTTATTTTCTTTAAACTATTGTTTATTTGATGGAAACGCATGCGAGCAATCCAATTTTCGACTAAGCGTCGCTGATATGCCGAAATTCATAATGGTGCTTTAAGATAACTAGACCTTTAGTAAGTTCATGTTTATAACAAGTGTTTCAATGTTTACCCCCTGGCCTAGTGATGTGGATCTCAATAATGATAAAATTTTATTACAAAATGAAAGCAAACTCACAACCAGACAAAATAAAGTGTAAAATTTAATGTATTATCTATATATATAAAAGAAAGTTAAGTTTGTTACAACACTTATAACTCGAGATCTGCTGGACCTATTTTCATGGTTTTTTAAAACATTGGATTTGTCTTCGCCCTGAATAGCAGAATACACCTTAAAAACAATAAAAATAAAAAATAAAATATTATAAAAGATGAATCGTCTGTATATGTATATGAAAGAAAGTCGTGATAGTTAAACCGATTTGGTTGAAAATTGATGGAGAGGTAGCTTAGAACCGAGAAAAAGACATGGGGTGTATTTTATCTCTTACAAAAAAACACATTTTAATTTTTTCCATACAAACTGAACGGGCGATACGAAGTTTGCTGGAACAGCTAGTAACGAAATAAATTAACATTCTACAAAAAACCATGTGGAAATTCTAAAAAAATCATCAATCACTGTTCTTTCACCAACTGGAAGGTGGTTTATAAAAACAGATAATTTGTTTGACAGTGATAAATTGGCGATTAAACAAGCGTTGATAATGATCTTTAAAAAATATTTGCACTGAGGACTCACAATAAAGGTCCACCATAACAAATGAATTTGAGAAATTTTCTCTTTTCCTCTTATGTAATGTAATAAACTTGTAGTGAAATAAATTTGGTAGTCTGAAAATACCTAAAAAAGCTAGAAAATAGGTATCCACTAGCACATAGTTTTGCTATTTCTCTCGTTGTTTAGTTCTGAATTTTTATTTATTTAGTATTTTTTTATTTTTATGATATGGGAAGGCAAACAAGCAGACGGATTTCCTGATGGTAAGAAATTCACGCCGCCTAGAGATACCAAAGGTGGCATTAGTGCATTGCCAACCTGAGGCTGGGATGTTATGCTTCGAACAAAAGTAAGATTATCAGCTACCTTATCCTCTGAACCAAAACATGTCAACGGCAAGCACTGATGTTATGGCGGCAGGAATAAGTGAGGCAGTAGTACCAACCCAAGCGAGTCGCTGCGAAACTCTACCACCTAGTGAAATATCACGGTATTAGTGACGATACGCTTATGCTCGCTTTTTACGACCTGTTTGGCAGGAAATAGTCTGTTCTGCAATGGAGCTCGGACTAACACGGGGAAAATAAATACAATATTAATATTTTGGTCTAATCAACAAGGTTTATTATTTGTAACCCTTTATGGTGTCCAACAGAAATTACAAAATAACATAAATTAAGCAAATGAGAAGTGCAAAGAGTGATTTTTTTAAATAAAAAAACTCATATGGAAATTAAAAAAAAATAATTAAAAAATCTAAGAACCCGTGACCAAACACATTCGAAATAAGATTCGAGAAGTGGCTTTTGCATTTAAGTTATCAATTATGAAATCACCAAATATAGGAGGTTATCATTGTTTTATTCTTTTTTACGTCATTTTATAATTTAACAATATAAAATATTTTGTGCAACGCAGCTTAAACATACTTTAAATGTGCATGTCGCCTACTAACTTGAACCTGACAATTTACATCAATTCTTAAGTTAATTTTAAATATGTTTTAATCTAATCCTTGGTTGGTGTGTTTACGTGAATCGCCTCTGTGGTCTAGCGGTTCAGTTGTTGGACTTGACTGCATGATGTCCCGGGTTCAAATCCCGAGTCGGGCAGCAAAAAGAAAATTGGGTTTTTTGCCAATTTTCTAACAAAAAAAAATGTTGCTCGGGATTTGAAATATGCCCGATTGGCGATAGGTTTGCCACCTATCACATTGTGGGACTTAGTGTCTTTGGCTAGTCGTGGGTGCCCTGGTTGTGCCTCTGTCTACTTCTTCGGGAATATAGGCGTGAAGATACTTTTTTTAATAATTTCAAATTTAACATATTATCTAGTTCGGATATGAGATGCTTAGCTTAGCTTAGCTTAGCTTATTTGTTAAATATTGTCTGTGGCAATGTTTTATTGTTATGGCCCAACTTTATCACCGGCGTTTAGTGTATCGCCTCTGTGGTTTAGCAGTTCAGTTATTGGACTTGACTACACGAGGTCCCGGGTTCAATTCCCGGGTCGGGCAACAAAAAGAAAACTAGGTTTTTCCAATTTTCTGATAAAAAAACCTTTGTTCGGGATTGGATATGTGCCCAGTTGGCGATAGGCTTGCCACCTATCACATTGTGGGACTTAGTGTCTTCGGCTAGTCGTTGGTGCTTTGGTTGCGCCTCTGCCTGCCTCTGCGGTGATATGGGCGTAACGATACAATGTACAAGTTTCAGTTAAAAAAGTTTCAGTTGCTTAACTTCGCATACTATTTTTCTGAGTGTTGCTGATTGAAGCATACATTGTAAATCCAAAATATTTTTCATTTGCCCATCAAGGTATGTCTTTATTAAAAACAGAAAATAAATGTACAAGATATTTTCGTTTTTTCTTCTTTAAATTATACCCATATGTAAGAGGAAGACAGCGGCACGATCAGGGAAATTTTCTACTAAAAATAGCGTTGCCCTGGATTGGACATCTGGTTACCCGATTGGCGATAGGTTAGCCACACGTTGTGGTACTTAGTCTCTTCGGCTAGTCGTG
>NJDC01002031.1:293655-321772 GCA_002245475.1 Calephelis virginiensis | reverse complement strand
AAAGCTATTTTGAATTTGAATTTGAATTTAACAAGTCACACAAATTGAATCTAACCCCAAAGTAAGCAAATTAGATGCTTGTGTTATGGGTGTTAGGTCAATGATACTAATACACAAAAATACTTAAATACATACCAGAATAAATTTAATAAACACCCAAACCCGGAAATGCAGACATCCAAATGTTCATCTCACAAATGCCTGCCCCCGTCGGGAGTCGAAACTGAGCCTTGCGGATGATCGGTGTGGTCAGGCGTGCACGCCAGCCACTCGACCGACGAGGCGGTTTATAATATTACAAATGTAACAAAACACACCGTCTCCCTTTCACGAAAACTTGAAAAAACAATCAATATATTAACTAGCTGACTTTCATATTTCATTCTATGTCCCTAATTCCTGTCCATGTTTGGAGGCAGTTCATTCGAAATAAGAATAAACAAAAGGGTACTTTTATTTTATCCTTATGGCACATTATCCCCATTTTACTGAACTGGGCCACGCCATAACTATCTCCGTACATTTAGCTTTGGAAAAAGAAAAGTGGTATCGTTAGTTTGAGCTGTATTATTTAAGCCTCTATCACAAGAAGTTATTCAAATGTTTTAGTTTCCACATATAAATAAATGAAATAAACTGTAGTTTGTCCTAGATATATTCTGGCTGTGCATGTACATAATATGCACTAAACCTAATTAAAAACATTAATTAGCAACTTAAGTAACAAGTACGTACGATATTATAATTATTGAATCTCTAGTGCATAGTAAGTACACGTGTGAAGTAGCAGTATATGAAGGATACATGTTACCTACATATTTATTTTGTGTTATTTCTTTATCATTGTTAGGTAAAATTGGGTTTGGTTCACTGCCTACTCCCCCCCAAGGGTCCGAGCCTTGTCGTGGCGGGGGGCTGAGTACCTGGGGTCGAGCCGGGACCCCGGTAAAACTAATTCAGACCAAGGAGGGCGCTCCTCAGTACCCCTCTGTGTCCAAGAGGGGACACGAGGAGCGCACACAGGGTGGTGGGCCATTTGGGCCGCGTGGGATGGCGGCAGCACGGCCCGTGGAGAAGGAGGGCGGGCTTTCCATCTAACCCGCCCGGTCAAGATGGGGTTGCGGCAGGTACGGGGGTGCCTGTCGCCACTGGAACCCGGAAGTGATGCACGTTGTGTCTCCGTACATCACTTCCGACGGATTGCAGCCCCTGTTAAGTGCGGCCGCCAGAAGGGGATCGGCAGA
Organism: Calephelis virginiensis; assembly: GCA_002245475.1. Taxonomy (NCBI): domain Eukaryota; kingdom Metazoa; phylum Arthropoda; class Insecta; order Lepidoptera; family Riodinidae; genus Calephelis; species Calephelis virginiensis. Next base: position 320,528 of record NJDC01002031.1, on the reverse strand, counting down.
TCCAGCGCCGCCGGGGCAGTGGATGTGTGTGAAAGCGTTCCCGCAGCCCCGGTACCTGGCGAAGGAGTGGACACCGTGGGGTTTTAGTCGGTAAGAGTCCGACATAACCCGTCACTTTCCCCGAAAGTGGTGGGTATCCACCTACTCTTTTTTTATCAATAGCTTTTTCGGTCTAAAATACGTATTCTCTGTTGTATGGAAAGTGGAGACAAAAGGGATACATTATTTTAATATATGAAGAAGGAAACGATGTCTGATAACTTTGTATATTAAATCAAAAATTAAATCAATTCGTGCAAAATTGTTCTCTAACTACTCCAAAATGTCAAAAATGTACAAAGACAATATTCGAGTTTTTACTTCTGCCGGCACTACGGAATTGCAAAATGTTGATTTTTTTTTCAAACAACAAAATTTAGCAATCAAAAACATTTTAGTTTCATTTTGAATATCTAAATTTTACAATGTCTTGATAAAAAATTAGGAGAGCTCCAAATATTAACATTTTTAAAAGTATGTTAAAGCGTCATTTTCTGCGTTCATTGTGATTAATACTTTTATTGCTTTTTCTTAATTCTAATACCTGTAATTAAAACTGGCTTCTGCTTTTAGGATGATTTATTTTGTATATTAGTAGATGCATTTTTATATTTTTTTTATTTATAAGGCCGCCTTTGTGCATCTTATAATTTAGATTTTATTTGATGTATTTGTAATTTCTCTGTATTTGGTGCACAATAAAGAGTTATTGTATTGTATTGTAAATTATGTGTCCTCAATAGAAACCATCAACAATAAACTACAAACAATATGAGGACCTCCACCACATGTTCTGCCAGAGGGTCGCCAAAGTCTAAATACGGCGCTATATGATATAACTTCTGTGTGTGAGATAGGTAGGAAACTGAATAGTGACATTGGTGGTAATTCTGCTGAGCACTAACTAAACTTGTTGCAGATATACATAACTATGTCTTTATAGGACATGATTACCGCGTAAACGGTAAGAAAGGAATTAAAACTTTTCCCGCATTAGTTGAATCCTCAATAGCTCAAATGATTCAAAAATTCGTCGGCTTTAAACGAAAGGGTGCAGGTTTAAATCTTGTCTTAAATATTTTTTTAAATTATGGAAATAGATTTAAATTCCGTAGAAATGTCATGCACAAACTAATCTGAGAGCACTAAACGTGATTTGTCTTTTTATATTTTCATCGATAAAAGAAGATAACAATAACTATTTAAATATAAAACATAAAGTTAATTTTAGTAATCATTGCGTAGAATAAAACAAAGTCGTGTTTTCTGCCCCTATTTCAATTCGTACGCTTAAATATTTCAAACTGCGCAAAGAATTTTGATGCGTTTTTTTTAATGAAGTGTTTAAAGAGAAAGGTTTATATGTATATTTTATATGATACTAGCTGACCCAGCAAAACTTCGTATCGCTTGACATTAATGCTTCGATAGTAGCGCAGTCTGTCAGATCCAATGTGAGACATTCCAAAATCAACAACTACTTTATAATAAAAAAATAATTAAAAAAACATTTTCCAGGAGACCAAATTGTAAATCTAAACCATTCGCGAATTCCCTCAAACACACACAAAAGTTCTTTGTTTCACAAAGAACTGACTCACCTAATTGAACAAAGACAAGCACTGAGTTCTCCTGATGGTGAGAGATAACCTTGACATGTATACACCATAGATGTTATGGGAATGTCACTATCCAGTGGTTGGGGTGCTAGTCATTATATTGAAGTAGATATACAATATTCAAGTAAGTCGTTGTCTTTTTTGAAGATGCTTTTAAGTCTTTGTGTTAATCAGTATCTTCACGCCCATATCCCTGAAGAGGTAGGCAGAGGCACAACCAGGGTATCTACGACTAACCGAAGATACTAAGTCCCACAATGTGATAGGTGGCAAGCCTATCGCCAACCGGGCACATATCCTATCCCGAGCAACATTTTTTTTTATTATAAAATTGGAAAAACCCAATTTTCTTTTGTTGTCCGACCCGGGATTCGAACTTGGGACCTCATGCAGTCAAGCCCAACAACTGAACCGGTAGACTACACAGGCGATCAGTATATTATATATTAATATATATTATATAATAGATGGTGGACTCTTACCCAGGCAAGTTACATTTGTGTTAAGCTACAGGTTCAGTCGTAATCAAAAATTGGAACATCTTCTAAAACAAATATTTTTATTAGAATGTTCGCATAATATTGAGTCTTTTCATTACCTAATTGTGAGTTCGACCACATCATCCGAATTATACGAGTTTCGTGAAAAATGGAACATCATTATCCCTTCAGGCTCAGCCGTAGTTCCGAGGTAATTAATCATCTATGGAAGGTATATATCACGTCATGTACTAACTAGATTAACTATTGATGTTTTTTCGATAGAAATAGAAACACGTTTTCTAATATGCTTCTCTTATCTCATGTTATTTATCAAGGAAACTCGATTAACTTGGTTATTATTGTTCAATGACTATGTAAAGGTAAATTTGATGTAATGAGATCTTGGGTTTGATTCCTATATGGAACAATTTCATAAACATTAAAATATAATCGATTTCGTCAATAACCCATTCACTGGAAATAATCAAAACTAGAAGGTACTTCCAGTAATCCTAAAAACCTGGAATTAGGCGTATAAGCTAGTATTATTACACATATAGCAAACACATTTTAAAACTTGAAAGTTTTATATTTGAGTGAGTTGCTATCTTCCGGAAAGGATGTTAGGACACAAGTGAAAATCCGCTACCCACACTTTAGCCCAGTACACAATAGGGAAATATTAGAAATTACTAATAAAAATCAGTCGTCCACTTCATTACCAGATGTTGACCAATGCTGAAAGTGAAAGTTCTTTACCTCTTTCGTGGAAGACCGTTAAGGTATAGGAACAAAAAGTAGCTTTTTTCACTCTTTAGCCTTCTGATACACACAGGTTCTGATAATTCATACAGGTTCATTTCCCCGTCCTGATCCGGGCTCCTTTGCGGAATAGACCATCTGCCTTTCTGCCGGGCAGCTCGTAAAAGGCGAGCGTAGGCTTACCGTCACTAACACCGTGACATCCGACTAGGTGGTAGCGTTTCGCAGTGACTCACCCGGTTGGTACCAGCGCCTTACCTATTCCTACCGCCATAGCGTCTAGACGTGTTCCGGTTCGGAGGGTAAGGTAGCCGGTAAACTTACTTTTGCTCGAGGCCTAACATCCCAGCCTGAGGTTACGCACGCACCAACCAACGCACTATTACCACCTTTGGTGTATCTAGGCGGTGTGAATTTCTAACCATCAGGAAATCCGTCTTCTTGTTTGCCTTCCAATATCATAAAAAATAAAAAAGTTAAATAAATCCAACTTGCAATATTTGCTTCCGAATAAACGTACATACGTTACCTTTTAAATAAGACCTTGTAAAACCAAAAGCAGGTTACAATATATTTAATACACGAACATTATAATCATGAACATTAAATGAATGTGAGCAAAGACGAACAATAAACCTTTTGTTTATAAAACTGGGATAGAAAAGAGAAAAAAGCTGAACAATGAGATAAATAGAACCGCAATTTTCCCAACAAATAGAATATGGTGGACATGCTTCACTTGTTCCAGTCTCGTATTGAGGGGCATCATTGTGTTTTCAAGCATTTGTTTCCTTACGATGCGGCAGTTAGGAATATTTATTGAGTAAAGTTGTGGCGTGACTCGACTTTTTATCATATTTGTATCGCTCTCTTATGCCTTCGATGATACATTGCCTATAATAAAGTTTCAAAGGAAATTCGATCCAATGATATGTAAATTCCATCCAATTCATCTTAGTTAACCGATAAATACATAAATGGAAAAATGGTTATGAATATTTTGATTGCTTTGATACCAGAGATTGATTATTATAAATTATTATCTGTTAGTTCGCCCGCGTATTTAAGTTATTTAGCATTTTCCAGTTTATTTGACTACATATATTATTTATCTACGCTCAGAATAGGCTTCGCAAAGTGCCTAGTGAATATTGGAGTTATTTTGACATTTACATTCAAATTTAAAATTCAATTTCAAAATAGCTTTTATTACGTAGATCTATACAAAGATTCTTGTAACGCGTCTATATAATTCTAAAAACTACCTCCGGATCGGAAAGCGGCCGCTCACTGACAAGATCCGGCGAAAGAAACTCAGCGGGCATGTCTTTTTTCTTATAAATCTATTTTACAAAAGTTTATTACATTCACAAATAATTTGCAGAGATTGGCATGAGGAGCAATTAATCCCAAGCATTTCTGTCTTCTAAATATTCTGAAATCTTATAATAACCCTGACCATACAACTTTATCTTAATACAATTTTTAAATTAATTAAATGGTTAGTCTTTAATATGCTCGGGAAGTTAATTGTAAAAACGTATACATTGGCCCATGAAAGAATAACTGATTCTGTGGAGACGAGACTTATGCAATTAAATTAAATGCATTGACTAACGTAACAAGTTCCGCAAAATCTTTTCAAGTCTAGTAACGAGTTTAGTTCTCCGACAGAAAGCCGTCAAGGTGTTTAGATAAAATAAGTCCATCCCACTGCATGTTTTTCATTTCTATGTAATGATTTATTTTAACGTGAAAGTGTTATGCACACACCCGTTCCCCAAGTTGGGTTGTGCCTCGTGGTATGTAGGTAGAATAGGCCATCTGCCTTACGAACTACTTGGCGGAAAATAGTTGATAGTTCTATAAAGAGCCAAAACAAACAAACAGCCTACCGACATTTCGTGTCATTCAATAATAAAAAAATCAATAGCCCTCGGCAAAATCTACATTTAATGTAGCTAAAAACCATCTCAATCACGTGCTTTCAAACAAAACTATCCGCATCAAAATCGATCCATTTGTTCGAAAGTTATAATGCTTCATGCCATAGACAAACACACACACATACACAAAAACACACAGAGTGAAACCACAAATTTGTAACAACCCATGTTTTCCGTCGGACATAAAATATAAACTGAAACATTATATATTTTCTCTCATCTAACAAATATATTAATGAAATTAAATTGGTGAAAAAAAAACATGATAAAACTTAGAATGCAGATTGTCTGTACTCCGGAAAGAGCCCAATATGTTTATGATCACTAATGGAATAAGTATATTAATGAAGTATTTATCATGATAAATACCACAAACTATTATTAATTTAGAGTTCTTATGACAAAATTGTCGGGATGGGAAACTCAAATCGTGTGTTTATAATGTTTATTTTTAAATGTAGGCTCTATGTACCTTCATCTAATTCCCTAACTATCTTCTAGGTGATACGGGTGTGAAAATATTAAAATATCCTAAACGATTCCAGCAACAAATCCAACTAATCTAACTGAATGGACAGATCTTATTAAAGTGAACAACCCATCTTGTTTGGGACTTATGCAAATGAGGGAAGGGTAAAGTGCTTGTACTTCCAGGATTAAAGGACTCGCTTCGGTTTGTTTTTACAAGGCCACATGCCGTTGGACAGGCTACAAGCAAGAGCAACGTGTGAAACGTGCCGTCTGATGTACTTCACCACATTAAATATTCAAGGATTGCTTTTGACGTGTAAAGAACTTTCTGGAACGAACGCAGAAACAGATATGGAGGTGAGGGTACTCATAGGATATGATTCTACATTACTTACAAATCATTTATAATTTATTTTTGTATCTATATTATGATATTTTTATATTATATGTATTGTGCACCAACACGCACACACAACATAGTTTTTTAGATTCGTAAACAAAATTAGTTCATTTCTCACAGACACACAGGCACAGTAATTGAAATATACTTGAAGCCAACCTAAATCTATATCTATCTTAATACATATATTTAATTTCGTGTCATAGTGTTTTCCTTTTAATAGAATTTCACTACCAAAAATCTGAAGTTTCAGGAGTCAATAATAATCTTAAAATTAAAAAAATTAAATGAACCTCTGACAAAACCTATATTATGTGATAAATTTACACACATACACACACACGCGCGCGTGCGCGCTCGTATACACACATACATCATATTACTTACAACACCTCTCTTTACGATGTGCTTTAATACACTCTGAAGATTACAAAATAAAATACTTTTTAACCATGCTCATGAGCCACCTCCCAGTTCTTTCAAATAAAAAAACCGCAACAAAATCCATCACTTTCACTGAAGAGCTACGATACCACAAATACACACACACACACAGACAGAGAGAGAGGGAGAGAGAGAGGGAGAGAGCGAGAGAGGGGAGGGAGGGAGAGGGAGGGAGGGAGGGAGAGAGAGAGAGAGAGGGGGGGGAGGGAGAGAGAGACGTCTAACCTAATAACACCCCTCGCTTTTTGACGCCATGCTGTATATGTGGTAAATATATAGATTTATTATCTTAGATAATATGCTGATTGTAGTTTTTTCAGTAAATTAAGGATCATTTTTTAGTTTTTAATTATTTGTAATTAATTTTTGTTGTTGTAGAAATGTCCATTTACCCAGGGTTAGCTAGGAGAAAATGCTTACTGTCGAGAAGTCCTTTTTACATATTATTTTAGTGCAATAAAGATTAAAATAAATTAATAAGGAATTTACCTATACAAAAATAATAATCTTAAATAAGCCTTTTAACGATAATATATTTAGTTTTCTGGAGCGCTTCGAGGATATTCGGCAAAAGAGACAGATAAGTCTTTATATATCTTCTAATCTTCTTCACGCCATTGTTTTGGAAAATCTCATGTCCCAAGGGCCGGGAAAAGTCATTTCAGTGGCTTAAGAGTACATTATGTATGTCAATATATAGTAATGGAAGTATCAGTTTAGGAAAAGATTATACGAGCCATTCATAGGAAAACTCATTTGGGAACGATTATACTGTTTTAGCTTAACAAGATAACAAGATCGATACTTATCATAAAGAGGGAACTTTTCTTTGTTGTTTACAAACGATATTTCAGAAACTAATAAACCGATTCTAAGAATCTGTTTCATATTATATAGCTAATTATCTTATCAGTTACTAGTTGTTGTCCGCGGTTTAATTCAAATTCCCTAAGGTTACGAAAATTGATAGAAGAAGGCGTTACTTTGCGGAAATCCATACTTAAATCCAAATAAAATTATTTAATTTACAATTTTCTACCAAACAAATGTATACGTATTATGGCGTGACAAAACAGGCAAAATAGTGCGCTATGAATGAAATGGACTTACCGGGAGCTAAAACTCCCAAAGATATCCAGGTTAATGTTCCCTAAAGTTAATGTTTATTATTTACTAACCAAAAACATTATCTCAATTATGATTCCTAAAATGGAGTTAGAAAATGATGATAAGGTACACCTGACACCTCAAGATCATCCGCCAGTTGCGACAAATGTTTTGTATTCCAAAGTTTTGCTTAATTGCTTTTACGATATTGAGACTGAATATTCCTTAGTTTTTCCAGGAGTGTGTAAATTTTCACTCATTGCATATAGGTTTGAGGGTACTCTCGAAGAAAATTAAAAAAATATGTAAATATACAACAAATCATCATATTCTATGTTGAAAATTGTATTGATTTCCACTCCCCTTTTGATTAGGTGTAGGGTTAATTATTAGAAAACTTTAAAGCGCGTATTTACAATTTGTGATTAACAACTAAAATTCAAATGTTTTAGTTACTAACTTCAACGGTGCAGACCTTTCATATAAATGATCTTCTCCCCTTTCACCTCCTACAGGAGTGAATTTCCAAAAATTCTCTCTTGGTGCACTTCTATCTTTTGTATTTTAGTACCAAATTTCAACTTCCTATTTTATATGTACAACATTAATAAAAGCGGCCAAAAAAGCGGTCCAATTATTAAAATCTATTAAAAAACTGATGCCTATATAATACATACCATTTTTTGATCGCAGTTTACATGGTAATGTACATCATATAAGGAGGGGAGAGACACATTTTATCACTTTGGAAGCGTCTCTCGCACAAACTATTTCACGTGCCCCTCAATAAAAATGACGAAGTTTCATACAAATTTGCAACCCCTATTCCACACCCTTAGAAAACTTTACGACAATCCTCTCTTAGTGCTCCCTTACACTTCCTAAGAAACAATAATACCGAATTTAAACTTTCCAGGTTACGTAGTTGCGGCTGTACGTTGTCCGTCAGTCAGTCAGTCACTCAGTAACGTAACGTACGTAAAGTATTGTTGGTTTTTATCCCATGATTAGAATATACCATCTGCCTCTCTGTCTGACAGCTCGTGATTTGTGAGCATAGATTAAATGGGTCATTACTAACAATACTACTGTTGGTGGGGTTCTGTGCCGCTACTGTTCTGTGTCGTTATAGAGGATGACGTGCGAAGAGTAGGATCACAGGTAGACTTATACTGTATAGGCGTAAGAACCCGGCCATGGAATAACGATGCTACTGTAATATATATGGTTTCTTCACTCTTTTCACAATAAAATGAAATAAGCAATATTTCATCACAAGTGGTCAGAATGAGATGCACCAATGCAGTGCAGCAAAGTGCAGAATGAACACGTCAAAGGCAAGGTCTGACGTTGTGAAGGCAGGAATAGGAAAGACGTTAGTACCAATCCACCCGGGAGTTGCTCCAAAACTCTGCTACCTAGTCCGATGTCACTTCACTTCAAGCCTATGTTCACCTTTTATTTGCTGCCTGGTAGGAAGGCAGATGGCCTTTTCTGCAAAGATGCCCGGACCAGCTCGGTGAGTATTGGAATTGAATATAGGATCTGTAGAGGAGCGAATTCTCTTCATTGAAGACATAAAAAGGTGCAGACGACTAAACATGGTGAGCAGTACACATCGTTAGCATTAAAATTGAACCAATAATTTAAAATCCGGCATGTAGAAGAACATTTAAACTTACACTAATTTTACGTTTTTAGTCATCTTATTATATAGTTTAGTTATCTTATGATTTTAGTCGCTTTTTCTGTGTGCTTTTCCCGTAAAAACTATTGAATATATTCTTGTCAAATTGTTTGCAGCTTAGAGCTAACCAATACCTATATAATACGAAGTCGCGGGCTACAGCTAATACCAGAATAAATTTAGTATTCACACAGGACTAGTAGTCACTACTGCGGCTGGTAGTTTTTGAGTTTTGAGAACCTGAAGCTTATTAAGTATCAACAGTACCCACTTGTCGGATTTTGATTAAACCTCCCCTCCTCCTCCTTTTATCCCCGTGTTGGTCCGGGCCCCTATGTAGAATAGAAAATCTGCCTTCCTGGCAAGAAAGCTCGTAAAAGGCGAAAATAGGCTCACCGTCACTACCACCGTGACATCTGACTAGGTGTTACCACCGCCTTACCTGTTCCTGCCGCCATAACGTCATGACGTGTTCCAGTTTGGAGGGTAAGGTAGCCGATAAACGTACTTTTGCTCGAGGCCTTACATCCTGAGCTCAGGTTGGCAACGCACCATTACCACCTTTGGTGTCTCTAGGTGAATTTCTTACCATTAGGAAATCCGTGTGCTTGTTTGCGTTCCAACATCATAAATATAAAAAGCCTATATGAGACCATCTCAAATGACGAGCTTCCTATCAAAAATTTTTTATCAAATCCCGAAGCGGTGATGAAAATAGTTAGTTTTGCAGTTTGCGCTTAAGTGGTTCTTAAAAATATTGATTGGTACGTATAAGTAGAATTAGGTCCAACTTATCGACTTTCATTTAAATAACAAAACATTGGATTTAAAGGTATTACGTTTGCTTCAAGTAAATACTCGACACAAACGGCTACTTAAGTTAACTTAATCTGTTTTAAACCAGTACGAACTAAGTGCTCCTAACACCAAGCACTATTTCACGTAGATAATTGCTTGGTTTGTAAACGAGGTATAGATTAAGGGTGGTTGCAGCAATTCTGTGCAGACATTATTTTGATATCTTCTTTTCAAATCTTTGACCTAATCATATTACGAGTATATTGGATATACGTTTACCTCACTACAGAACATGTTTTGACACCTGCTTAGCTAGACGCTGTTTAAAGTTGACATCCAACTAGTAACACGCTGCACTTGGATCGTATCAGTATACGTATCAGTATGATATAGGTTGAGAATACAATTTAAACCACTGTTTAGTAAAATACTTATTCAATGAGCGTTTAAGTTATTTTTTTGTAAGTCGGATTTATCTTGTGTTGTTTTAGTACTTATCTTGTCAAAGCAATGGGTTCATTGAAGTTTAAGGGAGGACTTTTTCGTATGTGGGGGAAGCCAGGACATTAAGCAGGAGTGCGAAGATAATGACACAAAAAATATTTATACACCTGGTTAGCTAGACACTGTTTAAAGTCGACATCCAACTAGTGACTTGGTGCACGTGGATTACGTATCAGTATGATTTGGATTGAGAGTACAATTTTACACACTGTTTAGTGAAAGACTTGTTCAATAACCGTTTTATTAATAAATAGGGACTAACGTAAGAGTAAAATTAACTTGATATTTTAGTCTGTATCACATTGTAATAAAGACTACAATACCGGATTAGACCTTGGAGTACTTTACTCCTTGTTTATTAATAAGACGGTAAGAGCTTAAGTTTTTTAGTTTTAGTAACACGGATTGTTTCTTACTTGGTATCTTGTTAAAGCATTATAGCCCATAGAAGTTTAAGAGAGGACTTTCTCGTATGTGGATGAAGCTAAACAGGACTGCAAGGGTAATGGCACTTAGCTATATTCACTCTCTGCCAACGTCTATCTGCGTAGCATTTTGGTAACTGTTATGAATTATTTATATAATAATAACTAAAGTTGTAAATACGTATCCCAGTAAAAACATTCAGTAAGAAACTAGGCAAGTCTCGATGGAACTGCTTGACACAAGACCGTGCCAAGTATAAGGCTCCTTACTGCGATTTTTTTATTATTATAGTTATTATCAGAATCTCAGAAATAGGCATCGTTAAAATATATTAAACAATCATATCATAAAATTAAAGTTTCATGGGATATAATTAAAATTTCATTTCAGAATAAAATGCCTATAAAAAGAAATAAATAACAAGTGTATTAATGCTCAAGGAATATATGTAATAATTTCAATTAATTCTTTATAAATCAAACTAAAATAATAATCAAAAACAGCTTTGCAAATAGCATTAAAACTCATATTTTTTCCAATCATGGAACTATGTTTTAACACCAGTAGATGGCAGTGATATTATTTAGGTTATACATAATTTGAAAAGGCTAACTGACTATGACACTATTAGCACAATAATATTAAAGAATGTTACCTCGTGGTCATAAAATTAATTTACCTTTTTTAGAAGGAAAATATCCCGATTGTTTAAAAAATTCGATGAAGTCTAATATTATTGTCAAGCTATTTTTTAATAGATACGTGTGATATAAAAATATGGGGATTTATTATGTATCTTGTATGAACAATGACACAGACCTATAACAGTCATTTCTAAGATGTATGGAAAAATAATGTATATAACTGTACAGCTATTTACTACATTTCAACTTAATTAAAAATGAGCAATATGGATTTAGGTAAGGCAGGTCCACAGTTAATGCATGTTCTGGCTTAATTAAAAAGTAACTTATTGAATAAGATGTAAAAGTTTCAAGCTGCTTAAATTTTAAACAATATGTTTAAAGCTTTTAATTTTGTTTAATAAAATATTTTGTCAACAAAACTTAGGAGATACGTTAGAGGTAAATCATAACAATGGTTTAGGTTATTTATAGAATATAAAGCAGAGGTTGCCATACTTGTCTCACGTAACGCCCACTTTGAAAATCAGTTATTTTATATCGCCCCCTCACCCTATTTGTTTTCTCATCAAAAACTTCAATAACATATTTGTTTCATCTGGAAATATTTTCTAGGTTTCCCTACCTTTAGGCTTCCAGCGACCACAAGGAGGCGTTATCGCCCACTTTGGGAAAGACTGATATAAAGCAACATCTTCAGACATCTAAAATAAGTGGAAACAGCAAGAAATCATATACTTACAATTATCTCTTTAATAACTGCAGTATACCAAAAGGTGGTGTATAAAGGCAATTTTTTTATTTTTATTTTACACAAATCGTTTGTCTGTTGCTATCATTCATGATTTCATCTTATTTACTGATGATACCCCCCTTCTCATCTAGTGAAAATGAAGCTCTCATCAAGTGAAAAAAATAATAAAAACTGCCAAATGCTACACATACTTGCCCATCGAGAGCTCCAACAGTAAATATCATATCCATTTAGTTGTACATTGGAACCTACTAGCCCAACATTTGGCATTGAAAACTTATTACATACCGTACATTTCGTCTTATTACTATTTAAAAGAAGATTGTTAACTGTGAACCGATTCACATACAACTTTGGATAAGTATTATCATTATCAATAACATTAATAATAACTTTTGTTTCCGTACTCAATCTAAGAAAATGGAGTTAGGTAGCGTCCTCACGCTGTGCAGACTTAGTCGCTCCTGTACCTCCAGATTGTATCCTATTCTATTTTTTTACGTAACTCTTTAATTTATAATTACACTTCTTCCTTATGTACCTGAGGATATCTGTAATTCTTTGTGTACACTGGTGACGAATCTCCGGTAAACCTATCTCCTTCGAGGTAAAATACGTCTTTATAGTTCTTACAAATCCTTAAAACGTTTTCGCGCTCTTCCAAGTTTTAATGAGAAGATCAAAGAGAAGGCCAAAATAAGGTCGTGTCGGTTGAGCGAATTCCTAGAAAACTGGAATTACTTGCAATTTGCAAGAATTACTTGCAATTAATTCAATTCATATGCACGATTTATGATACTAAGTTGGCAAATTACACTCTTAGCAATATAAAACATGGAAAATCAGTGAAATATTAAAAAAAATATGTTAAAAGGTGTAATAAGCTAAACGGTTGCGCGATTCTGACCTGCACAGCGCCATTTCTTGACAGTAGGGTGTAACTACATTAAGTGTTGGTATAACAGTACCTAAAAAACAGCTTACTAGATCTCTATAAATTTTAAAGAAGTTGCGAGAAACGAAAGTTATGGCCACTCTAAAATGTGAATTTCATCTGTAATGATGAACTCATTTGGTGGGTACTCAGAATTGTGTATCTATAGGACATAACTACCCGCGTTAACGGGTTAGAAAGGAATTAAATATTTCGCCACGGGACTTGAATCCTTAGTAGCTCAATTGGTTAGAGCATTCGTCGGCTTGAGACGAAAGGTTACAGGTTCAAATCCTGTCTGGGGTGAAATTTTTTCTTTCTTTAAAATTTATAGAAATCAAGCAACCAAGCACAGGGTAAGTGCTAAAATAAAAAATAGTAGATCTCATTCAAACTAATTTCCGTTGGAAGTTAAAGTTGTAACCTTCTTAGTAATAAAAAAAATTGGCGGGAAATAATTTGTCAATTGTTTTTTTATCACACATCAAAGTTCTACGTACGCAACAAAAATGAAATTAAGTCAAAAAGATTTTAGAGCGATGATTTTTATGATTTTAAAAGTTTTCTTTCTCCGCAAGACTGTACCACTCGTCTTTAGAATGCTTTTGGGAGAGAAACACCTTGTTTGAATACTGTAAGGCGATGGTTTGCTGAGTTTGAGAGAGGTCGAGTTTCTTTACATGACGAATTTCATAAAGGGTGACCTTCAAATGCCGTCAACGAAAATAATGTGACTACTGTTAAGCGGTTAATTGAATAAAACCCCCGGATTACCTATGAGACAATTCGATTATTATTGGTGAATTGGTATAAGCCAAATTTGGAAAATTTTACACGAATAATTAAAAATTCGGAAACATTGTTGTCAGGGTGTTAGAAAAAGTTCGCTAAAGATGACCGAAAAGTAGCATTCTCCTACACCTTGGTAACGCTACGGCCAACAAACCAAAGTCATTTTTAGCTTCCGAAAAAGTATATCTCGTCACTCATCCCGCATAGCAACAACTAGGTTGTGTGATTTCTGTATTTTCCCCAAAATAAAAGATTTGATGAGAGGTTTTACTTTTACCAACTCCGAAGAGGCAGTGATAGCGTTCAATCAGTACGTAATAAACATGCCTTCAAATCTGTGGTCCTCCTGTTTTAAAAAATGGTTCGATTGAATGAAAAAAATGTTTAAAATGAAAGGAGATTATTTTGAAAAGCAATAAACAAAATATTTTGGTCATAACATGTTGTTTTTTTAAGTTACGCTAAACTTATAGTATGACCTACGTATTTAGAACTCGCACATTGTTTCACTTTGCAAAAAATATAAATAAATGTTTACATCTTAAAATTGCTTGTGATTAATAATTTAAATTGTAATAAATAAAAAGAAAATAATAAAATAAATGTACATACCTTATTAAATAACTATTTTTTAGACATTAAAATGTTTGCAGACTACAACATAGTAAAATATGTTAGAATGCTTAAATAGTTTTGTAATAACTTAAACTAACATTCATAAATAAATTTAATTTCATAACAAATAATAACAGCTATATCGTAATAACATTTAACAAAACAGAGCTTATATAATATTTGTAATATTATAATAAAAGTTACTAATATCCTATTAATGTTCTTTGTAAAACAAAGGTTTCTCTGGGGAAAGAGAGGGTTTCATAATCTGCAATATTGTATGAAAACGGATGTCGAGAAATGTAAAGGGCTAGCTGTAGACTGTGGCTTCGGCCGCGGAATAAAATTGTTTAGCTCTGCTGCGGCAACTCGTTAAATTTTATCACAGTGACTTGTAATGGATAGCGCACACTTAGATGGGCCACAGCGAGTCGGGTCGTGGCGAATTACATTGCAAAGCCACATCCTTTACTCATTTGCCATGATGAGGACCAGCATAGTGTGCGTTGCTCCATACAAAATATATACAAGTAATGAACCTATATTCATTCGGTCATTGCATAGCGATGCGTTCCAATGTGGCCTTGTAAAAAGTGTGTGCTAACCCTAGTTCGCAGATTTTTAAATTATTTCCATATTCAAATTCTCCAAAGTGGGTATATCCAGCTAAACGTGTAAACGGAACGTAAAAAATATATTTTAGCTTTCGCAATGTCAATTGTGATAAGGCCCATAAAGATAATAACTTTTGATGAAAATTCAAATGTATAAATTTTGACAAATTCATCTTCTCTCTTAACTATTCCTGCCGCTAAAATGTCAGTGTCATGTTCCGATCCTACTGGAGATTAGGGTATCCGGTACGCTTCCACAAAGGACTAACATACCGGCTACAACAACCTATATCGATAGTGTCTATACGTAACGGTTCTATCTTACCATCAGGAGATCCATGTACTTGTTTGGAGTCTAAATATGAGAGTATAACCTCCTTCGTTTTTGAAAGTGGGTTAAAAAAGAGAACAAATGGAGATCAACATTAAAGTTATTACAAATAATTAATTCTATCAATAAATCCTAACACAACACAAAGCGTAGCAAAAGGAAAACGGATCAAAGAACTGTTAAAGCTTTGTTGGATTCAACAACTATTTTCGTTGCGAGTATATTTAAATTCTAATAAACTTTTAACTCACAAGCCCCAATTCGTTTGATTACTGTTTTCATTACAAAGGGTCTATTGAATGTTACGAGGGGTCTATTCGGTCAACTGATCGATAATCACCCCTCACTGGCTATCTTTTCACAATTTCGGCATTAATAGTCGACGGAGATTGAGTAGTCAAATGAGAATTTATTACTGTGGAAGGTTGAAAGATTATCCTACATATTGAGAGATGAACCATAATCTTCCATAAACGAGTTTATAAGAAAGTTGTTTTGTACAAAAAACTTTTCATTTGAAAAGTTAAAGTATTCGCCAACCATATCCCACAAAGGGTGCAATACGAGTAATGCGTATAAGTGAGAGTTGTATTTATTGCGTCGTTAGTACGGTACGGTCGATTTCCTAAGGATACCTCGGTGACAGTACGAGTTGGTGTATGTACTTTGTAAAGAGTTCTTCGAGAGGGTTGGTGAAGAGAGTACTACACGGAAAGTTGGATGATTGTTTACCGAAGTTAAACTCTATTCGTGTCTGGTTTAGAAAAAAATATAGTTGGTGTTAAAATGCGAAAGGGGCATGCTCCGCAGGTTAGGTCATGTGAAAATAATGACAGATGAAAGATTGACAAAGCAGATATACGAAGCAAATATGGATGGATGTAGGTACGAGTACCCGGGGAGTAGGTACACACACACACACACACACACACACACACGCACACACACACACACGCACACACGCACACACGCACACACGCACACACGCACACGCACACACACACACACACACACACACACACACACACATATATGTTTTAAAGATTTCTATAAGTATTACTGTTAAATTAAATTATTATAATTTCTGTAGAAGTTAAATATATAAGTAGAATTAAAATTTCAATTTTCCGGGCTTGGGTGTTTATTAAATCTATTCTGGTATCTATTTAGTTATTTTTATGTATTAGTATCGATGACTAACACACATACCACAGTCCACAAGCATTTACTCGCGTGGCAAATTTATACATTTACTTATTATAACCCATTAATAAATAATAAAAAAATAAACAAAGCTTTGAAAATAAAGCTCTGATGATGCTGTAAAATGTGAAACCGGTTGGCTAAAGAGTAGCGTAAAGTGTTGAATAAAGTGTATAGTGGATGAGTACAAGTGTTTTACTACGAAAAAGTGTGTATACAATGGAATTCCATCAAGTGCCGACGATAGCAAGTATAGATTCTAATAAATAAAAACTTTCATACAAACTTTCAACCCGTATTTCACCCCCTCAAGGGAAGAATTTTCAGAAACGCTTAAATACGTGTCTACTCATTTTCAATAAGTAGCCTAAACATAAAGTTTCAAGTTTGTAACTTAAAAAACAACGGTTTTCCCTTCGCACTTTTAACCCTATTTCACAAATTCGTCTACTTAATGTAACAAACCTACTTACCAAATTTCATGACTGTAACTCTCTATCAGTCAGTCAAGACATGTTATTTTATTTTAAACTTATTCTTAAACTATTTTATTTTAAACTATTATTAGTATATTTTAAACGACACTATTGATGTATGGTTCAATGTAAATTATGTCTACAGACACGTACAATTTGATTTATCATTTGTAGACGTAAACTTCGTAAAGTGAAACATTATTCATGAGACATTAGACTAGGTTGCAATGGAAAATAAGAGGTATGTAAAAGCTTCTGCAAA
Source organism: Calephelis virginiensis (assembly GCA_002245475.1). Classification (NCBI taxonomy): domain Eukaryota; kingdom Metazoa; phylum Arthropoda; class Insecta; order Lepidoptera; family Riodinidae; genus Calephelis; species Calephelis virginiensis. The sequence continues at coordinate 303,218 of NJDC01002031.1, read as the reverse complement.
ACTCTATAAATTTTACTGGTTAACGCCTTTCCCTGACACTAAATTAACACAAAAAAAAAGAATTAACGATATTGGTTTAAACATCCACGCGCTTCGCGATGATAATGGGAAACAGATTTATTTATGCAGGTTTGTATTCAAAGTGTTGTGAGGTTTTAAATATCTTGCAATAACCTTTGTTAGATTATAAAGTACCTATTAGTCAAATTTCATTTCAATCGATTCAAGAAATTTGGCGTGAATTGCGTTCAAGATGCAGACAGACATATTAACAGACAGATAAAATCTATAAAGCTAAAACTGTGTTCTGCTGGATCTTTTTAGTAGCCTGCACCTTTTTTCTAACACCACTGATAGACAGAAATCACTTTTCCACAGATTTATCATAGGTATAGATTATTTAAATACTTATCTCAAAACTACACATTTTCACAATAAAGTTTGCAAAATTTATATTTAAGACAAAAGTAACCAAACAGATTTATTGCAATGAGTCAATTATCTCTATTCAAAGATTCGAATCTAACTTTTTTACAACAAAACTACCTATGTAAAATGTTTTGTAAAAAACATGAAAATAATCGGAGTGATTAACATTTGGAATTCTGATTCCAAATTATTCACAATATTCCTAGCTTACTACAAAAATGCTATAAGGTGTTAGAGTTTTTTACTAGGTGGTAGAATTTCGCAGCGACTCGCTCGGATTGGTACCACCGCTTTACCTATTCCTGTCACCATAACTTCCAATGCTTGCCGTTGACGTGTTCCGATTCGGAGGGTAAGGTAGCCGATATACTTACTTTTGCTCGAGACCTAGCATCCCGGCCTCATGTTGGCAACGCACCATTACCACCTTTGGTGTTTCTAGGCAGCGTGAATTTCTTACCATCAGGAAATATGTTTGCTTGTTTGCCTTCCATTATCATAAAAAAAATCCAACACTATAACATAATATTATGCAAAATTAAATATAAATAATATCTGTATCGCCTCTGTGGTCTAATCTGGTAACGGGCTTGAACTTACGAGCTTCTGGGTTTGATTTCCGGGTTAAGCAACACAAAAAAATTGTGGTTTTTCAATTTTCTAACAAAAAATAACAACGTTGCCCGGAATTGGATATGTGCCCAGTTGGGGATAGGCTTGACACATATCACATTGTGTCTTCGGCTAATCGTATGTGCTCTGATTGTACCTCTGCCAGTATCTTCTGAGGTACGGGCGTGAAGATACTTTTTTTTTTACATTCTGTAAACATGTACGTGTAAGGTATCACGTAAATCTTTTACTATTCCTTACATTTCTTATTTTCAGCATAAAACTTTTGTAGGAAATCGATCTTTTAGGATACTGTTTGTAGGTCAACAAGATGGAGTGTTCTTCTATACGATCATTTGTCCAATATCTATAACGCTCGCTCCGCTATACCAATGGTATATATCTACATCACGATGGCCTTTTATGAATAGACTTTTGCTACACTCTAAAAACCAACGAGCTTTAAGTACTCTGCGATATAAATTCTTTACAAGTTTTTCTTACATTTTAGGGACACATTACTGAATTAAATTTTTTACAAGGAGCCGACGAAAAATGAGTGTGTTACAATAGTTGACGTGTTTGTGTACGTGTACTGTCTGTGTCATAACAACTTTTGAGCGGATGGACTGATTTCTATACAGATTTTTTAAAGATAACGTTGTCGAGATCGTTTATAACTACATTACATGTAGATTTTGTAGAAGGTTTTGAATATGTTTCATTTTAGTGAAAATGGTTGGTTTTTGTGCGAAACAAAAAATCAGAAGGTTCGGGAAGCATAAAATAGTAGTATTGAGGCGCATCCCGTGGTGCTGTTATACATGACGACATCAGGAAGAAAGTAATATTTAAAAAAATCTTGTTGTAAAAATGAGAATGCTTGCTTGGTTTGGTCATGTGGAAAAATGGCAGATGAAATGAAATGAAATGAAATCAAATGAAATGAAATTTATTTATTTGCGGAATATGTGTGTTTAAAAGTTGTCACAGAATACTTATTCGTACCAACATATTCTACCACATTGTGGTGTGCAAATGTCTAACTTAATTATAAACAAATTGTAGTTTTTATTTTTGTTATTAATATATTTTTACATATAAATTCGTTAAAATATATTTACTACTAGGCTAGCACTTATAAATTTAATCAAAAATTATAACGATCGAGTTTTACACTATCTACCATACACTACCAGAGAAGAAAGATTGGCAGACACAGAAATAGATACTTTAAATAGACAATGCGATGGTAAAAGAGTGGAGCTACCCCGTCTGTTATCCGAGCTTGGTATCAAGAGACTCAAAACTAGCACGTCTGTGTGGAGTCATAAATGACATGAAGTCACAAAGCTAGGAATTTTTGAAAAGGTTCAGTATTCTCTGCCTACCCCGCATGGGACTTGTAAATATATGTATAGGTATTTTAGATAAAAGTGCCCATCTTAATTTTATCAAGATCTCACCGGTATTTTTTTGAGTCTTAACTACAAAGTGTAAAACAAACGCGCCTCTCTGTCCCTATGTCCCTTTGTATGCTTAAAACTTTAAAACTTCGCATCGGATTTTGATGCGGTTTTTTAATAGATAAAGTGATTGAAGAGGAAGGTTTCTACGTATATTTAATACTTGCGCGAAACTAGGGCGGGACGCTAGTAAGTAATAATATGGATATTTATTTACTTATGCGCGAGTTAAATTCATTGAAATTAAAGATGGTTTTTTGAAATTTTAATATGCTTTAATTATTGTTGATCTTTAAAATTTAGACAGATACTTAAAATTTTTTGAATGACCATAAATTAACCACACTAGCTTCTGTTAAACGTACTCATTTCCAATCTTACCACCTTGTTGGTCGAGTGGCAGCGTACACGCCTAACTACGCCGACCAACCGCGAGGCTCGGGCTCGATTCCCGGCGGGGGCAGGCATTTGTGTGATGAATATTTTATCTGTTTAAGTTATCGTTGACTAACACCCATAACACAAGCATAGTATACTTTACTTACATTGGGGTTAGATTCAATTTGTGTATCTTTTCGAGTGTTATTTCAAGGATATCTTATGAAAAAGAAACTACCCAACTGTGTAGACTACAAAACGTTATTTTTTTTACTATTCCCTACAAAGTTTGCTTACTGCGACATGTTTTTTTATTTTTTTTTCAAAGTAATTTTAACTGATTGAAATGTTACCACTAATATTATATAAGCGAAATTTTGTGACAGTAAATCGATCGATGGGTGAATAGATTCATTGTTTCTATCACGCAAAAACTACCGGAAGGGTTTTGATGAAACTTCACAGGAATACAATGTATACATTTACTTTTGCTTTTACATTATTTTCCTAATTTTCCTGGTTTTCCCTTCATATGATCACCATTAACAACAACCATCACCTGACAATAACCATCACAACAACAAAAGAGTGAGCAAGATTGGTTCGTCCGTTCAGGCCTGATGCAATGACCACGCGACATTGGTATTCTCTTTCATATTACTAGCTGTCCCGGCGAACTTTGTTTCACCCATTTAGTTTTTATGGGAAAAATGAAGTATTGTTTTTCCCATTTTCCCTGCAAGTTTCTCGGTTTTTCTCTTCATAAGAACCTTTATAACTAAAATAATAAAAAAAAGGAATTATCCAAATCGGTTCAGTCGCTCGGAAGTTATGCGCTTACCAACACATTTAGCAATTCATTTTTATATATTATATAGACTAAATTAGTTGTAATTTAATGTATTTTCGAAAAATAATTATAAACCATATTGTGGCACATAAATAAGCTACACATTCTACACAACAAAGCTTTCATTAATGTAATTAAGTCACATACGAAACAGCTTCGCTTCTCTTGAGATTTGCATGCAGATAAGCGATTATAGCTTTAGTTATATCCTACATGACATGGGTCACAAAATTTCCGAATGCGGCAGTAATTTTATTAAAAGCACTTTTTTGAATTTCATCGATTTTTCTAGATCTTTGGTAAAACAACGACACGGGATGCAATGGTATTATGTTACGAGAATTACTTTTTTCTTATAGTAAACCTCAGCCTATGTAGAGACCATAGATGATGTAGGTGTTTTGCTGCCCTGTGGTCGGTGTGCCAACTTATGATTGAAAAGTGTATGATTGAGAGTTTTGGCGCCATCGAGAGAAAACATGGTCGAAGTTTTTCCATAACTATTGAATTTCGTATTGATATTGAGTGAAATTACTCAATTTTGATGGCATTTTGTACAATCTTGTTCAGTGAAAGTGCACAAATGAAATAATCAAGAAGAAATTAGCGTATCGTGTATTTCCTCGTTGCCGCCAAATCTCATTACATGAGCTTGAGTAAACAGGCCACCGCTTTACCCAAGAGCCTGACATGACTTCCTGACGACTTATAACTGATGAATAATTAAAATTAATTGAAATTGATATAAAATTTGATGTAAATTTCTACTTGACTAATGGCTAAATACTAAATTGAAGGCCAAAACCTAAAGAAAGAAGATTCCTCTGCTTATTCGAAAGTCGTCTGTACGAAAATAAAAATGTAATAACATTTATGACATAAATATTTTTGTCGTTATTCCAGTGTTAAAATAAAACGATCCCTTTGCACTTAGAGGCTAATTCAGTAATTTGGAAAACTTGGTTATTCCACTTGAAGCCCCAAATACTGAAGATCGTCACCATTAGTAACATATACGGCAACTTGAGATACTAAATCATAATTCACCTGAAAAACTGTCGTTAAGTAAGTCTAGTCATAGGTATACCAGTTTGCTTATGCACCTTTTAATACCCCTTGAGAGACATATGATAGAATGAGTAAATATAAAATCCCTTATTCCAATCGCTGGAAAACACTACAAAAGAATTCATCCAGAAAATAGAATTCACAATCCAAATTCGAATTCCGTTTATTCAATTTCCCGAAGTGTTAAACATATCTTCAAAACCAAAATCGATTTTCCATTTACCGTTTGTCAAAGCATTGCAGTGATGTACCGACAATAATCACATTTGCGGAACGCAAGCATGAAACGTGCCTTTACAACTGCGACCGGTTGCAGTGAATAAGCTCATACATACTACTTCGCACACGTAATGTATACTTATTTTAACTACTTCAAGAATACCTATTCATATTTGTATTAAGGACATTTTACAAGGAGCTTACTAGCTTTAAATAAATGTCTTTGACATTTTTTAACACATAATTTATTAGTTTCATTTAATCCTGAAAGCCGAATCGTGAAGGCGTAAAGCGAAAATAGGTAAAATATGGTCCGCACCAACAAGACTACTATTAGTAGACTGCTGTGCAACCACTCAGGTAGGGATCCACCGCTTTAAAAAAACTCAAAATCTATTTATTCACATGGATCTATACAAAGATTCTTGTGACGCGTCTACATAATTCTAAAAACTACCACCGGATCGGAACGCGGCCACACACTGAGAAGATCCGGCGAAAAAAACTCAGCGGGCTTGTCTTTTTTCTTATAAATAAAAATTACATATATATATATTTGTAGAAATTATATGAGGAGCAATTAATCCCAAGCATTTCTATCTTCTAAATATTCTGAAATTAATAACCCTTACCATACAACTTAGATTTAATACATTTTTTAAATTTATTTAATGGTAAGTCTTTAATATGCTCGGGAAGTTTATTGAAAAACGTATACATTGGCCTATGAAAGAATAACTGATTCTTTGGAGACTGTGAAGAATAACTGATTCTTATATCTTGCCGTAATAACTAAGCCGTGGCAAGTTTTAATAAACGAATGGAGGTTGGTTAGTCATGATTAGTTATTATTACATAGATTAAAACACGAATGTCATTTAAAATATTGGCATACTAAAATTGTATCTTGTATTTGTATACTAAAATTTCGAGTTACATGGTGCCAAATCAATACAAATGTAAAATTTAAAATTTAAAATTACCTTAAACATAAAATACTGTGAAAGATGAAAACAAAATACAAATTAACGATTTTATCTTTTAGCCTTTTAACTTCTTAAAGAAATACATTAATGTTTTAAAGATCAGCATCACCAAGTCGAAAGAACAATATAAAGAAGTAGTATTTAGGCTAGTACGAATAGGAAGCAAATAAGTTGTTTGTACATCAATCAATAGGTACTAAGTTCTTGTATAATTTCAATACCTTAATACTTCTGTATGAGGCGGTTACTTTAGAGCCGCGCCCTATAGGTCCGTAGTAATATTAGGTCACTAGTTGGTTTGATACTGGTTTTTTGACACTTAACTAAGTAAAGTAAAAAAAAAGTATCTTCACGCCCATATCCCCCGAAGAGGTAGGCAGAGCTACTACCAAGGCACCCACGACTAGCCGAAGACACTAAGTCCCGCAATGTGATAGGTGACAAGCTTATCGCAAATCGGGCACATTTCCAATCCCGACCAACATTTTTTTTATTAGAAAATTGGACAAATCCAATTTTCTTTTTGTTGGCCGACCCGAGATTCGAACCCGGGACCTCATGCAGTCAAGTCCAACACAAGGACCGCTAGACCACAGAGGCGAGGCGACTAAGTAAAGTAAATAGATTTTATCTTTGTTTTCTTTTTTCTCCGTGTTATTAATATTACTTCCATAATCTCACTATTATTTTTATTCTGTTTTTTTTTATTTTCCTTCCTAGCTTACCCCTACGCAGCGTCTCTCATTTTTAAACTAATAATCGACTTTTTGATGAATTTAAAAGTCTGAAAGAGAATAGAGACAGAAGTAGATCCCTTGAACATAAGAAATTATCAAGCTATAAATGAGCAAGTTTTTATTCACACACACACGCACACGCACACGCACACGCACACGCACACGCACACGCACACGCACACGCACACGCACACGCACGAGCACACGCACACACACACACACACACACACACACACACACACACGAATGCGCATAAGCGTACGCGCGAGTGAATCAAACTTATACCATACCTCGTTTTGTATCAGTGGTTAATCCTTTGAACCGGAACACGTCAAAAGCAAGCACCGGTATTATTTCGGCAGAAATAGGTAAGGCGTTGGTACCAATCCGGGCGTGTCGCTACGAATCTCTACCACCTAGTAAGATATCACGGTGTTAATGACAGAAAGCCTATGTTTGCTTTTTACGAGCTGACTGGCAGGGAGGCAAAGGGTCTATTCTGCAAAGGAACTCGAAACCAACATGGGGATGATAACAATAAAATTGAAACGTAACCCCCGGCAAAACCTCCACGTCAGCTTTCAAACAAAAACTCACATGAAATGAAATCGATTCTGCTTTAAAATTGTCATCAGTTGCCACAGACAGACATACACACAGACACGTCGAACTTTTAACGATTTTTCTGTTGGGGATTCGAAAAGTTCGGTTACAAACACCGAAACACAAATTTTGTAAATTAGATTTCGCCAACATACTCGTAGCTAAGATTTCAGGTTAGTTATTAAAGTACGTTTGCAGACTGAATACACGAACAAAAGTGACTTTTTGTAAAACTGTGCGTCCCCTGGGGGTTTCTGCTGCGTGTGTTTGCATTCATGTAGTCCTTTTGCCGTGTCTAGACACCTTTACAATTTCTGATGAATGACGTATGATAGGACGAAACGTGTATTTGTTGCTTTGCATAGATGTAGCTATAAATAAAAGAGCTGAATAACTGAAATGCTAATTAATATTACTTTTTAACCGAGCTTGAAAAAGATGAAGGGTTTAAATGTGTTATTAAATTTCTCCTTCATTTGTGGACCGATTTCTTTTTATTTTTACAGCGTATTCTTGAGCGGTTCGATTCAGCAGGACGCAATCTGAAGATCGAATCTTAATGAAAACATTCAACTTCCTAGCACGATATATTCAAAATCAGGTTTTTGCCGTTTTACTGCGCATAAATTATAAATGAAGCGACCGAACATAAGTTACTCTACTCCTTTTATTTAGGGTGCTTTCTTAGAAATCGATTTCTGTTCAAAAGCTATTTTACCGAAACCTAAAGACCATGTTTTATAGAAAAATATCTCAAATAGTTTCCAAATTTTTCAACCGTACATGACATAGCCACTTTGAAATTCTTGCAGCTTTATGTCAAAAACTTTTATAATATTTAAATATTTATTTTAGAGGTATAATGTTCACCAATAGACATTCTATTTATCAAAATAAATTGGTGAATCTAGAACACCATCGCTTATATTGCTAGTCCTAAGATTTTCCACAGGATTAGTCACTTTGGAAAAGGTTTTTTTTTATGATATTGGAAGGCAAACAAGCAGACAGATTTCCTGATGGTAAGAAATTCACGCCGCCTAGAGACACCAAAGGTGTTAATAGTGTGTTGCCAACCTGAGGCCGGGATGCTAGGCCTCGAGCAAAAGTAAATTTACCGGCTACCATACCCTCCAAACCGGAACACGTCATGACGTTATGGCGGCAGGAATAGGTAAGGCGGTGGTACCAAACCGGGTGTAAACTCTACAAGCTAGTCAGATGTAGCGGTGTTAGTGACGGTGAGCCTATGCTCGCCTTTTACGAGCTGCCTAGCATGAAGGCAGATGGTCTATTCTGCAAAGGAGTCCGGACCAACACGGGGTAACCCAAGAACTTCGTACTTTAATTGTGCCTCCATTTCTTAACAGACATTCATGATGTCTGTATGATGGTAGGCAGAGTATCATGTTAGGCATTTGTAAAACATCTATATAATACTTAATTATACCATCAGATCAGAACGCGGTCATACACTGAGAAAATCCGACAAAACAACATTCTTGGCTTCGGCTTGTCTCTTTCCTATTTTTCTAGTTAAAGTACGAATGCATTATGAAATATGTTAATTTATCAACCTCATAATTAAATTATTAATACATTATACATTATATTTATAACAGATTGACATAAATGCCAAGCACTCTTATATGCCAAGTATTCTGCAACGGTATAATAAGCTTTTTTATGTAATTTCTATTTTACACATTTATAATCTTTTAATTGCAAGGTCTGTCATATTATATTGAGAAGTTAATTGAACATGAGAAATTATCAAGCTATAAATTCCAAACACGTGTACCTTGTCCTATGAAAAAATGCCTCAAACGAGACACATCCATAAAAAGATTATTTTCATTCTTAGTATTGACTTAGTATATATCATAATTTCTTTTTAATGATGTTCCTGTAAATATATATTATATACTGGGGTGTTATAATCGGAACTTTATTTTAAATGAGTTTTTCTTTTTGGCATAAAAAAAATATTAAGTACGTATCGTTTTTTTATAATAAAATATTTACATTGAACCAGTGCACAAATTTTGAAATCGTATTCTTCGTTTTGTCATACATACCCAGTTGTTTTTTCACTTTAAATATAAGTGAAATGTTATCTGCGAACAATACGATTTCATGTTTGTCTCTTACGTAGTAAGTCGTAGTAAGTCGTAGTAAGTCGTTAACATATTTAAATATCAAGAATAGTCCAATA
>NJDC01002031.1:265187-292721 GCA_002245475.1 Calephelis virginiensis | reverse complement strand
GATTGACATAAATGCCAAGCACTCTTATATGCCAAGTATTCTGCAACGGTATAATAAGCTTTTTTATGTAATTTCTATTTTACACATTTATAATCTTTTAATTGCAAGGTTTGTCATATTATATTGAGAAGTTAATTGAACATGAGAAATTATCAAGCTATAAATTCCAAACAAGTATACCTCGTCCTATGAAAAAATGCCTCAAACGAGACACATCCATAAAAAGATTATTTTCATTCTTAGTATTGACTTAGTATGTATCATAATTTCTTTTTAATGATGTTCCTGTAAATATATATTATATACTGGGGTGTTATAATCGGAACTTTATTTTAAATGAGTTTTTCTTTTCGGCATAAAAAAATTATTAAGTACGTCTCGTTTTTCTATAATAAAATATTTACATTGAACCAGTGCACGAATTTTGAAATCGTATTCTTCGTTTTGTCATACTTACCCAGTTGTTTTTTCACTTTAAATATAAGTGAAATGTCATCTGCGAACAATACGATTTCATGTTTGTCTCTTACGTAGTAAAGTAAGTCGTTAACATATTTAAATATCAAGAATAGTCCAATAATTAAGATCAGTGGCATATCCGTTGTAATCACATAACCTAAGCCGCAACTTCCTGAATTCTCCCATTCAAATTAGAAGTCTGAAGATCGAGTGCCTCATTCTTAATTCCATTAAGGCATAAATTCCTGATGAATGTATCATAGTTAACGCAAAATGCATTAGGTAAATCAAAAAACACACTATGTGCATCCCGTGAATCCTTCCAATACTCATAAGTTTTCTATAATAACTCCACGCTATCAATGATTGTTACTTAGACACAGCGAGAAGTGGTTCTCCAACTAGTAAACGTTCTAGACTAAGTGGCCTAGGATCTGTATGGTCTCCCGGAAGAATTGACAAAGGTCTTGAACTAAGACAAACTTCGATTTATGGCAAGACAGTCGTTTCTTAGTCACTACCAGTGTTGAGTCGCCTATTATCCGTTTCAGGTGAAATTTGAATTACTTCATCTCTGCCTCCCACGAATCTCCGAAATTGAAAGAGGGGTCTTTTTGAGGGGTTGAAAGAAAGGAATTTCAGAAGTGAAATGCCAAATGACATTTTGATTGCCAAGCCACTCGCAAATGTTTTCGTGATGTCAGATCTTTCTGAACTACGCAATTTGCAAGGTTTTCTAGATTTTTCGATAAAGTTGCTCCCATTGCCATTCTAAATTTTTCGTGACCACGACACGAATGAAACCTGCATTAAAACCGGTAGCAGTAAGATCACTAACGACCTCCAAATAAACAGTCTGACCAAACAAAAGAACAGACATAATGTAGCTTTTGTAACTCTTATTGTCGCTACCTTTGACATACAAATATTGATCAGGCCAGCCACAGTGTGTGAAAGCTATGACTGAAGTGAGCCTCAAATGTGGAAGTTGACCTTTCAATTGATTTTTCGTTAATATGTCACGTCTAACAGAAGTTATATAAATACGTACACGTTTTTTTACATGGATTAGCACGTATTATGTAATATTTAGTAAGTAAAAAATAAATATAAATAAAGGACCTCCATGCAATATTCTTTTGGTGTGCGTCATCAACAGCTACTAAGTCTGTGAAATTGCCGTTGTGAGGGAGTAAGGCATGTTGTATTATAAGGTAAGTCAGCGTTCTGGGTTCTTCCCTGGACTCTTAAAATTCCTCGTTATAGAAATGACTTAGTACTTTTTATTTACTCTTTTCATCTTTAAAGTCTATAAATTGATATTGCTGAAAGCAAATTTCAAGAGCGTCACTTAGTTTTAAGCTTATCTTAAGAGTTTCCTAGATTTTCTATTATTTTTTAGTACTTGATTGACTTTCAAAAATCTACGACAAAATGCAACAACACGAACCATTTTCTGTAAAGACTAAAATTTAATCCATTTTGGATCATCTTTTGCCATATCTAATGCCATGAGAGCTTTGACTTTTCTTTGTTGTAATACTGTTGAGACATATTTAGACCTATTATTCTCATTATTTTAAGCGAGTTCTAAAGGCAACTTCTGAGTGCGATATCTGCAAATTTCTGTGGATTGAACAAGAGACCATTTTGGTGTCATTTCACTGAGATATTTTTTTTCTGCTTTAAATATGACCTTTATGTTTATCTGTCAAAACTGTTTCAGTAACACATTGTCATTCAACTAAGAACGCAAGAACGCATTCCTAGAGTGATAATATCGTTACAATGAGTTTAATTAGATATTAAGTTACAGTATTTTGACTCATTGTTGCATCTGATATTTCTGATGGTTTTTTTTTAACAAATTTCTCTTGATCTTCCAACATGTCTAACCTAGTTTGTAAACATGACACCTGATTACGACTTACCTTTGGCGATTTAAGAAATTGTCATAAGCCCGTTCAGTAGCTTTTTATGACTTTTAAAACAAAAGAACAAGTCGTTACTTGCAATAATCACATGTGGCTTTTTATTAGATGTAGCTTATTGTAATGACCCTCAATTGATTTAATAGAAAATCAAGGAAGCGTTTTAGATGGAAACACAAATAGATATGAAGGTATAAACCAAAAACAAATTATGTTCAATAGCGTCCGACAAAAACTACAACTTGTCATGGTAACGATATATGACATGATCTATCCAACGCTCGCCATACTGCCTGCGAAGGCTTAAGCAATGAAACTGTTGATCTAAACAGTATTCAATGACCCAAACAAAAAGTTTTACAAAAATTGACATGGGCATGGTACACAATCAGCGGATCTCGTGTTAACTAATTAATATAAGTTAGCAGTTTACCTATTCAAAGGTAATGCAGGTTATAACATTGTAGTACCAAATCCCGCTGTAGTTAATTATTCTGTGGCACCTATTCCACTTGATCAGTCTCTATATTTGTCAAAGACTAAATTACACGCAGATACAATAGCAAATCTATCTATACTTGTACTATAGGCATGACATTATATACAATAGCGCTATGGTTGCCGCGTCAAACAATGACTCTAGTCAATCGCAGTATCGCCCGTTCACAAACAACGGCTTCCAATATAACCGTACATTTGTATTTTACTTCATGTTCGAGTCGATTTTAATTGAAAATATCTCTTGCAATATTATTCTTTTCTAAAAAGAGATGATTTTATTTATTACCAGTGGAGGTTTGATTATAAAGATCTGCTATTAATATAGACTATTTTGTTGGAGTAAATTTGTAATAATTAAGCTGTTTTGTGACACCCTAAGTGAGCTGCAACGCAAACATGAATCCCACATTGTCGATTTAGATACACAAATACGACGATAGTTTTATGTCAAAATGTTTAATTAATTCAAAAATTTAATTGTTGTGTAATTGTTTCTGGAAATATCCGACAATGATAATATTTTTAAAAAAATATTCGTTCCAGAATCCACGATATAATCGCTTTTGTTTAAATTAAGACTATTTTACTTATCTCTTAACTTACTTTACCTATAAAAGACGTCATTATGTCCGTGTACAGCACTGTCGCATTCTGTGCTGTAGATAAATAGTCCCGTGGACATATGGAATTAGATCCCATTCAAAAGTTAGCAGCATACCTGTGAACGGTAGTCTGTGGCATTTTTAAGCGACCTAAAGTGTCTCAAAGGTAGAGGTAGTATCAAATATTATTGGAATTCTAATTTAATTTTTTTTTATTGTTTATGAGATAAGATAGTGAAACAAGCATATTGTTTTTCTGATGGTAATGGATAATTGTGGCCTACAGGTGTTGTAGTTAAATCGATGTCTTATGGTCGAAGTGTTGTGCAAGTCTGCCATTCTACTATCCGAATAGCAACACTATACTGTCGTTATGTCGGCAGCAAAAGATAGGGAAGTGGACCCCTGCCCGGTTGAGTGCCCGGTTTGCATCACGACGCTCGACCACCATAAAAATGTAATAAGTTTTTTTCAATTTTATAATAAAAACAACGTTGTTCCGAGTTTAGATATGTGACCGGTTGGCGATAGCCTGGCCACTTGGTTTCAACACACAACTCTGTCTACGTTTTTGGAGATACAGGCGTGAAGATGCGTAATGACTAAGTTAGGTATTGGTAAATAAAGAAAGAAAATTATTTGTTTGCAGAAAGTGTGTGTAAATGAGATGTTACAAAAATATTTAAGTATATAAACATATTCTACCATATTTTGGTGTACTATTATTTTAATATTATTAAAAAATATTATTTAATTACATACACTTTAACTTTTAAGCCTATTACTTATATTTATAACTAGTTTAATTATTTGAAAAATGAAAAATGAAATTTATTTATTTGCTGAAAATGTGTGTTAAAAGCTGTTACAAGATATTTGTGAATACCAACATATTCTACCACGTTGTGGTGTGCAAATCATGTTTTAATATTTGAACAAAGTTTTAAAATATATAAGTTAATTTAACCCTAACTACCATAAGTGACTAAGAAACTAGCTGCTGTGAAGGGTTATTTTTGTAGCCCATGGGGTGGGATTGGAACAGAAAGCTAGTACCGTAACACAGTGCCGGATTTATATTTTTCACAAGTACAGGCCACTTTATTTCCTCCGCCCCGTGTACCTTAGGTAGGTGGGTAGGTACATGGGTATCTTTCTAAAGTAATATTTTCCCTATATGTAAAATCTGCCGCCCCTAAGACCTTGTCGCCCCTAGTCCACGGCCTATATTGCCTATTGATGAATCCAGAACTGCCTTAACATCGTATACCAAACACTTTAAAAGTATCATGAACTTACTAATGACATCTACATGGCATAAGTTTTACATAAGTTAAAAACTGCAGACATTAAAAAGTCATTTCAAAGTGGCAAATAATTCCTAATGTAGAATGTAGAGAAACATGTCAATGTAAAGGTTATGTTACAAATATATAGATATCTTTACATATGTTCCCCCGGCAGCGTAGGTAAAATGTATCTAGTACCAAGTGAACTAAGTTTGCTGGGTCGGTTAGTCACATATTGAATAACCAAATAATAAGTACAGTTTGCTTATTTTTGAGAAGATTTAATTTTATTTGTCCAGAGATATTTATCATGCATACTATCTTAACAAATATAAAGTTTGCAAAATATCTTAACATTGATAAATTAACATAATACAATTAAAAATATAACTTTTGGGGAGTTTGTATTGCTGTTTCTTCGTCTGACTTGCTGGGATTGGAGAGGGTTAAATATAATTGCACTTTAAAATTATTTGTTATTAATAATGAAACTTTAATAAAAAATAATTAACAAAAAAAATTAACAATTTATATCATTATAACTATAATATAAACCTAAATAGTTAATTGAGCTATTGAAATGTGCGCACATCACAACGTTGTAGTATATGTTAGTATGCTTAAATATTTTCGTAACAACCTCTTAATACGTATCGATATTTTCAATTCGATTTTATTTTAATAAAATATTGTAGTAATCACTCGTTTATATTTTCATTCTTCCGGGTTCATTCTCAACAACCAATCAAACAAATAGATACAACTGCGATTTATTTAAATTGTGCTTAAGCCCACGATGACATTCTCAGCAGGGCCGCCAAGGGAAGTTGTCAAAAATGAGGTACATACACGAGATTTACTTCTGCGTTTCTCTATATTTTGTGGCTTACAGCTATGAATGTAAATGTCGTTGTGGAATTGGCGCACTATAGTGTTTAGGGCAATGCCTTAGAACTAATTAAATCTTATTTAAAATCTAGAGTACAAAAAGTTCAAGTTAAGGAAACGGACTGTGTTTCATTTTTTTCATTCATTTTCAAGACTCATTTTTGCATTTGGGTGTTCCACAGGGATCTATTTTGGGGCCACTTCTTTCCTTGATTTACATCAATGATTTACAACCAACTGTCCAGAGTTTGTGTGAAATTGTACTGTTTGCGGATGATATGTAATTAATTAAAAGTAAATAGCGCACTTTCTTTAGTCTGTAATTGGTTTAAGGCAAACAGTTTAGTATTAAATGCAAATAAAACCAAATGTGTCAACTTTGTTCTTCATTAGGAAGAACAAAATTGACATTAAGACCAATTCAAGACAATATAATAAAGTTGAAGAATGAGGTGATAGATTTAGTAAATAAAACGACTTTTCTCGGCCTTACGATAGACTCCAAACTACAGTGGAGCCTCCAATAGTAAGTCTAACCAAAAAAACTTAGTTCGGCAGCTTATGCCACAAGAAAAATTAGACAGATAACTGATGTGAAAACTGCAAGACTTGTTTACTTCAGTATAATTTTCACTGTCATCTCTTTTACAGTATTTTACTGTTAGGCAGAGCTGCAGATGTAAGTACAGTTTTTATTTTGCAAAAACCAGCTATACAGGCAATATACAATGTGGCGTCTCTTAGGCAGATTTTTAAGGAAATTAACATTATGACGGTCCCTAGTTTATACATTTATGAAGATAATATGTATGTCAGGAAAAATATTAATGAATTTACAAAAAATAAAGATATACACAGTTTGAACACGAGAGATAAAAACAAATCAGCAATTTAAAAGTTTAGGCAAAAAAAAAAACGTCGCAATTTTTTATGGAGTTTAAAATATTTAGAAGAAAGATTATTAAAAACCCCGTTAAAAAGATACTTTATAACAAGGCATATTACACTACAAATGAATATTTTAATGATAATGACATATGGAGAATATGAAATTTTATGCTATTTATTCGACTTTGATGTGATTGTTTAGACATTTAATGTAATATTTTTTTTCTTATTATTCTTTTACACTTTTTGGTAATTTAAAATAATTTATAACAGTTTAACTTTGATATAACTGAAATGTTGATTTTGTAAGTTTATAAATCAATCAATCAAAAATCAATAAAAAAAACTTATGCGCGTCTATATTTGATATACTACCACCGGATCGGAATGTTGCTGAACACTTTTGAAGTTTATATTACATACATATATATCTTCACGCCAAGTTCCTTACAGCGGGGAGGCTGTGAGTATCGAGTGTCAAATGTTACGATTTTTGCGGACCCGCTTAGCTTACAATATACGAACACGCCGGTTTCAGACCAACATTAACATCAACATCTATCCGTTATTGAAGGAGTAATCACGTAACAAGCTTTAAAAAACACCATACCTGCAAATTGATAAGCTCCTTCTTTTTGAAGACATTTCAAAATACGAATACAAAACACTAAAGAACTTTAATAACATCAGTAGTATTATCGTTCATGTAATATCTTCACTTAAAACTTATTCGTTTACTTTTGACAATTAAGAGCGTTTCCTACTCCATAAAAGTTTTTGACCTTAATACAATGACAAAGCGAGCGGCGATAACATCTTAGATAGCCATAACGATAGTAATAAAAGAAAGTCATTGTTATAATAATATTGATTAAATGAAGATAAGAAGTAAAAGGTTCCGATTTCATTTTACTTTTTAAACAATTTCAAGGGAAATAAAAGGCGCTATTCGAGTTTGGTTTTCAATATCATAAACATTTATACAAACTGAATTCAAGTTTAAGAGAAACTCACCAATATTATTTTTGTGTATTGTGATTGCAAATCGTGTGACTTGTATATGAAAGTTTTTATTGTTATTTACTTTATATGTCTTACTTTAGATAACTATCTATTCCGGCGAACTTTATTCCACCCGTTTAATTTGTATGGGAAGAATTTAAATGTTGGTTTTCTTAGTTTCCTAGTCGAACAGGAGTCAGTTTTTACCCAAATCAGTTATTCCGTTTTTAAGTCATAAAATGTAAAACTAACAATACTTTTTTATATATACGGATAATTTATTTTCTCAGACCGATAAAAAGTATAGACACGGTAATGCGCCCGCAAAAGTGAAACAAATCATATGAAGACGATACGGTGATAGGAAAACAGCAACATACATACAGTCGCAAGCAGGCAACAACGTAAGACAATTTTGATAGAAAATACTTGGTCAATTGAACAATAAAAAAAATATTGATAGAAACCTCTATTTAATTTTTGAAAGCTTTTCATAGATGCCCTACACTTAAGAGATTAAAAATCAGATTTGATGTTTGGACAACTGTGGTAGTAAGCTCTTTTAAATAAGAAAGGAATTTTTAATCGGTTCAGAATTGACAAAGAAATCGATTAGCATACCGACTTAAAAACTAACTCGACTCGACTGATTTTTTTTTATGAATTTTTAAAAATTAGAGAAAATGTCGTAAATTATCTTTAGCACTACGAATGTATGTGTATACTAGCCGACCCAGCAAACTTCGTATCGCTTGACATTAACAGCTACTACATAATATTTGATGCTCCTATAGTAGTGCAATCTGCCGGATCCAATGTAAAACATTCCAAAATCAACTAGTATTTACAAATAAAAAATATATAATAATTAAAAATCATTTTCCTGTAAACCAAATTGTGAATCTAAATCATTTTCGCGTCCCATTCAACACACATAAAAATATTCCTCACAATTACTCTAGTAGTTTAGGAGGAGTTCAGTGACAACACGAACACAAGGAATATATATTAAGATAATATTAAAAATATAATTAACACTATCAACTAGGTTTTACTTGGTGGTAGAGTTTAGCAGCGACTCGCCCGGATTGGTACCACCGCCTTACCTATTCCAGCCACCATAACGTCATGACGTGTTCCGATTGGAGGGTAAGGTAGCCGGTAAACTTGCTTTTGCTCGAGGCCTAACATCCCGGCCTCAGGTTGGCAACGCACCATTACCACCTTTGGTGTCTCTAGGCGGCGTGAATTTCCTAACATCAGGAAATCCGTCTGCTTATTTGCCTTCCAATATCATAAAAAAAATATCAAATCTCGTATTCAAATTTAAAATTCCAAAATATGTTGTAATTATATTGTTATGTTTTCATAAATATTACTTAATTTCTGTAATTTTACTCATTTCCAGAATTGTAAATGTTATTTAAAAGCTTCAGTCTAGGATATACAGCAATATAATTTATTATAATTATTTTTTTAAACATTGTACTGATCAGACTATGCATTTTTTATTTTCAAATTAAACAACTGTCTTTTAGAAAAGAGTAACTTGCGTAATAGCTTTGTAATATAAATATTATTTATACAGAATTTCAAATTGTCTAGAATATTCCGTTAAAACCAAATCAGCTACAACGAACTCCAGCAATATTGATTACGACAAAAAGCCTTTGTAACTTTGATACAACACACAGCGTACATACCTCTGTCAATTATTCCTACTTCTAAAGTTTCCTAGAAACAAAGAAAATTCAACATCTTATAAACGAACTTGTGACAAACAGAAAAGTAAATAATTTAACATGTTCTGCACAGAAATGTAAAAAGTCATTTTCTCTGTTGTTTTTATATATTTACTTTGCTAAAGTCCATGATTTCGTCTGCAGATAAAATTGTTTAGCTTGCTTAATATAACTATCACCATGATCGCTTTTGTGGTCTAGAGATTCGGTAAGAGTGTACGGTACTAGCGATGAGATCATTAAGGGCTTGCGTTCGAACCTCGGGTCAAACAACTTTAAAAGATTTTGTTTTTCAATTCTCTAAAAAACAATTGTCCGGGATTGAATAAATACTCGGTTATAACTGTCCCGTAAGTTAAATTACAAAATTGCTTCCAGCGGCCAATCGCCTCGTCACATCCCGGTACAAAATAGTTCTGTACGAGTACATATATGCAATGAGAAGTAAATAGCCAATATAGATACGAGAACAGAGATTTAAAATCAAAACTTCTAATAATTTAAATATTATTTATCTACATATATAAATAGATAATACATTTGAAGTCATCTGATCTTAATTGATTCATTTGTAACATGTTCAGCGTTGCCAACTTTTAAAAGTTATCGGGGCTCCGGGTTGCAGCCAAGAAATTCTCTTAACCTCAGCATCGCAAACTTTAGTTTTATTGCCAACATACTTACTATCAGACATTTATAGCGTAACTAGTCTATTACTTTAGCTCCGCCTGCGTCGCTCGCATCTTTCCACCTTTAACTATAAATATCTGCGCATAAACTCGATTTCGTTAGAATACATTATAATATGTAGTATATAAATATTGTATTTAAAAACACTAAGCAAACATTTTAATGAACAGTTAGCTATTTAGTTTTTAAGATTAAAATTGTTGATTTGAAACCAGATTTCTTTTATTTACACAGACAACATATGATCTGAGATACAATGTATGAATTTAAAGATGTTAAAATAAATTAATTAAACATGAAACCCAGAATTACATTGCGTTTAACAGGCGAATGCCTTGGGAGTCGAACTATACTCTCGCAAATCATCAATTTTTATAATTAGTCGAAAAAAAAATATTCAGACGTGTATGCTTGTCCTTGAATGTCAGTGTCGTCGTC
This sequence comes from Calephelis virginiensis, assembly GCA_002245475.1. NCBI lineage: Eukaryota > Metazoa > Arthropoda > Insecta > Lepidoptera > Riodinidae > Calephelis > Calephelis virginiensis. The sequence goes on along the minus strand of NJDC01002031.1, from coordinate 282,291 downwards.
GTCAGATATTGTGTACTTATTATATGGCTACAATTATAACTGCCTCGGTTTAAGACTATGCCGCAATCACTAACAGTATCCCGCGAGTTGTAACAAATACTTTCGATGGAGCAAATACGAAAACACCCATACACCTAGTTAGTGTTCATGTTGCATGTGTAGCAGATAGTAAGACATACAAAGATTTTTGAAATTTCGCGTTTAATTTTCTCGATAATTTCTTTTCCACTGTTAGTAAAGTGCTGTGCAGCAATTGCCCGGGTAGGAATACACCGCCTTACGTACTGCTGAGGTTATAATGACTTGGTCATGTTTTAATGCGGTAGACTACCTTCCTAGCAAGCCTAACTTCCTGGCCGCAGGACAGAGATACACATGTAGCATCTACGGTGTGTATGTAACATCTTTTTATAATCGTTCGATTTTCTTGACTAGCATACTTTTTGTAATACATCCGCTAACAAACACGCTGGTCTCTTGGTGATAAAAGACAATTGTGGCCTAAAGACATCATAGATGTTATAGGTACGTCGTTATCTTGTGACCGGGATATGTAGCCAATTGTACAAGTCTTCCGGGCACCCGAACCTCTGGACTGTAATGGAGATTCATTAGGGGGGTAGCAATACCAAAGGCAGTGGATCCCTACCCGATGAAGTTGGCGCTCAGCACTCTACTGCAAGTGCAGGCAGATAGTCAGCCGACCCTGACTCACACGGAAAGGAATTACGGTGTTCATGAAATGACCCAATGCTCGCCTTTCATGAGCTGCTTTGTAGGAAATTTGTTGATCTCTGTTTTCAAAAGAGCTATACAAGTACAAAACGAAAACTTTATTTGTCTTCTTGATTACTTACTACCACTAGTAGTCTAGTAGTCCAGTATCTTTAGACCCATATCCCCGACAAGGTAGGTGGAGGTACAACCAGGACACCTACGACTAACCGAAGAGACTAAGTCCCACAATGAAATAGGGTCATCGGGGCACATAAAAAGTCCCAAGCAATGTTATTTTTGTTATAAAATATGAAAATAGTCTTTTTTTTGCCTGATCCGTACTGGAGACCGCACTTTATAAAATTAAGTCCGACGCCGTAGACCATAGGGACGGTCAATATTTTAAAAAACTAATTAATTGTCGTTGAACAAGCATTGTTTCACAAACGAAATTTTTTATTATTTTAGGGTTTTTGAGTAAGTAAAAATGTAATATAGCAATATTTAAACTGATCTCAAGAATACTTATGATTGGAGTTAAAAAGAGGTAGATACATTTCTCGCGTACAAACAACAAAGACGCTTTCACAAGCGTAGTCAGTATGAATTTAAAAGGTATAATGGAACAAGAATAGGTTAAAAGTAGCTTCCCTGATGGCAAGAGACCTTACCTATAAACACCAAAAATAATACTGGTGCGTCCTTATTCCATTACCAGGATATTACGTCGCGTTTCTACGCCTACTATTGCTCCAACTTCCAGGTTCAAATACAAAAATACCGTTATAATGCAGGAATATCTGGGCAACATGTGGCACAGGACTACCAATTAGTTCTGACAAAATAAACACCAGTAACCTAAAGTAATATTAGAGCACTACTACCTGGCTATGAAGTCTTCATATCCCGACGGTGTTATAGTTAACCTTGTTACTTTTAGTTAATGAAATAATATTCTTAACATGTTATTACTCTTTCTTTCAATTAATTGAAATTGAATTGAATATTCTTTTCAGTAGCTCCGAAACATTAATAAATGTTGAAATAGAATAATTTGATAATAAAGTACAATCCCCACTTAACTACATCCTTCGAATACTTAAACCTTCTGAAAATCCCTTTAAAGATCTTTCTTCACTGAGTCCACCCTTTCGATGTAAGCTTTTTGAACAAAATATACAATTATACGCCTACGACTCCTTTGATTTGGTATTATTTAAAGAAAATAGGAAATTGTTTTGTCTGGTTTTTTAGCCAACTTCGATTATTTGAAAAGCAGGAGAATAAATGTACGCTTATAAGTAAGTATTTTAATGCGAGTTCAACAATGTTTCGGGAAATCGGAAAATAACATGGTAAATTTATGATGTTCTAGGTACTCTGAACTCCATTTGTAAGTTTTTTTAAATATTTGTGAAAATTTATAATGATTTGAAGAATAATTCTATAACACACCCTAAGAGTATCAAAAGCACTGTCCATAATAAAATCAATACAAATAAATAAAATTGGAATATCTGTTTGTTATAAGAAAATAAGCATTTTCTACTTCACGCATATGAATATTTGTACGGTACATCTACCACACTAACATTTTTTATGATATTCGTGTCTGCAAGTATGTTTGTTCCGGCTAACTTCTGAAACGGCTACAATTGCTCAAATGGTAAAAGTGTCATCCGTAATAGAAAAGTGGTACAGGTTCAAATCCTGTTTGTAACAAATATTTATCTTTCTTTGAAAATTAAAAAGCTTTAAATTTCATGGAAGTTTTCTACGACAGTAGCCAAGCATGCAGCAATATTGTGGCAAAGTTATTGTATCTTGAGCTTCATAACATTTATTAGTATATTTCATGTTTTCGAAAAATGCATTTTAATACGACGATTTGGCGGCGTTTTTGTATAAAAATAGTAATTATTGAAGGGGGGCTAGTCAGATCTGCAAATACCGTAATGCGACACTCGATATTTTCGGCCCTCTTTCTCTTTCCTAACATGATAGGATAATAACTATTAAACTCTAGGTGTAGCAGCTGAGGACAGCATCATCCACTTCAATGGAACTGTTTGTTCTTTTTACTATTCAGTTAAAAAATTTCTTACGAAGTGCTATAACCACGAGCTAAAGATACTATTCGAATCTTGTCTCTCTCAAATACCAAATAAAATGTCGTAACCGAACGTTATCCTATTATGTGTATCAGATTTTCCATAAGATTCTGTTCTAAAAAACTTGCGAGGGCTGCGATTTTCATTTGCTATTTTTTCTTCAACAGTTCAATATGATTTTAAATTAGGAGTGCTTTTTTTTCTACTGTGTTAGAAATAATAATTTATTATTACATATTGTCTCCATTTACACGAGATTCAATCTAGCCCCAAAGTACACACTTAAGTACGCCAATGTTACGAAAAATGTAGAAAGAAATTAATTTTTACAAGGCAAAGTAAATTCAAACAGAAGATTATATTATACTTATTTATATAAATATAGAAACGAGTATATCCAAGGTTAACCGGTAATGATAAAGTCAAATATTTGACAAACGTTTTTTTTATGATATTGGATGGCAAACAAGCAGACGGGGATTTCCTTCCTGATGGTAAGAAATTCACGTCGCCTAGAGACACCAAAGGTGGTAATGGTGCATTGCCAACCTGAGGCCGGGATGTTAGGCCTCGAGCTAAAGTAAGTTTACCGGCTACCTTACCCTCCGAACCGGACCAGGTCATGACGTTATGGCGGCAGGAATAGGTAAGGCGGTGGTACCAATCCGGGTGAGTCGCTGCGAAACTCTACCTGGTTGGATGTCACGGTGTTAGTGACGGTAAGCCTATGCTCGCCTTTTACGAGCATCCTGGCAGGAAGGCAGATGGTCTATTCTGTAAAGGAGTCCGGACCAACACGGGGTAACTCATTTGCATGTCTTAAATTATAAATAAATAAAATACTCCAGGACACAAACAAATTGATGTAACCCCAAGTTAAGCAAATTTTATGCTTGTGTTATGGGTGTTAGACGATGATACTGATGCTTAGGAACCCAGACCCAGAAACACAAACACCTAAATGTTCATCTTACAAATGCCTGTGACGTTACGTTAGTTACCCACTCGCCAATGAGTAAATAAAAGTCTATATGAAATAATCTCTTTGTGATCGATGGTTTTGGTTGTATAAAAATTTATACCTTAGAAGATTTTGTAACATAAATGGATTAAGAACATTAAAATAAAATACACATTTAAGTATTTCAGTAACTATTTTAACACATTAAGACCTTTTTAAATAATTTCTATGATATTAAAATATAATAAAACTCAATTTACCTGGTCGGTACGATCTGATCATCTCTGAACTTCCAACTGTTCGAATCTATCACAAAACACAAACGTCACTCGAACTTTACACAGTATTAGTTTTATCAATTACACTTTAGTAATCTTATTAGTGAAAAGTATTTAATATAAACATTTTAGATACACAAGAGTAATATTCGAATAGCGTTTTAAATTTTCCGAAAAAAAGAAATGCACGGTACTTGGATGTCATTAGAAACACAGAATCAGATTTTATCAAATTGTCTTAAATGTCATGAAATTGTTATACACATCTGATAAAAACCAAAACGTAATGATACAACGACCGCACGATTACCCGATTATGTGAGGGAACACATGGGCGGGCGGGACTACGCCGTAGACGCGTCGTAGTGATGCTACGAGCGACTCGCCACTGGCGGGGGCTACACGATCCCGGACCGCACTCACACACAAATGTAGTTACCGCCACGAATCTGTACACCCACACTAACAAACCCATTACAGAACACCGTAAGAGAGAGCAGGAAGGTAGCATTTTTGGGTTTGTAAAGGTTGTACACACTAATGAGAATTTTCTCACACAGATACATATTTTAATCCACACAAATACAAAAGTGGCCGTATACAGAGAAGCGATTTAAACTTGTAATCCCTAACGATGATTTGAATTTAAAGGATTTAGCTAATCACGAAACAGTGAAATAAGGAAAGAAAGGACGTTTTAACGTTAAATAGGAAATGTATAAAGAAATACATTTTTACAAAAGCGAGGTCATAATTTAACATTGAAAACTGTATTTATGTAAATACAATTTATTGCTCCAAGTATTGAGAGCAAATAAATTCTGTGATATTTTTCCAGATAAATTTGTTGTGTAGCATTTTTTAGTTTGTTTCTGATAGTTTCTAGTATAATAGGTGGAAAACTCAAATTGGCTGCACCGCCTTTCTTATTCTAGCCCTATGACATTGATGCCTACTATTCGTTGTATTAAGAAAGTAGGAGTAGGAACAGTTAACAGAATTGGTATAAATACCCTATTTAACTTGTACTCCTAATAGTTTCGGAATAAAGTGGCTCATAAAATGACGGAAATAAAATCCATCCATTCAAATTGGGATTCATTTTTATTTTTAAATTATTGTTAGATTTGTTTCCTTAATTGGTATTCTTTTTATTTTCTAAGCTTACAGATTCAATAAAAAAAAGTATTAAAAATATAAACATATAAAATAGATTTCCAAAATCAGGTATCTTACAAATAAGCCGTCAGTGATCAGAGGGGTGATTATGTATCTCAGTTGCCAACTCAAACTGCAAAAGTGTACATCAAATGACGTCATTTGAGTTTGCTATCTCTATCGTATTTCTGTTGGTCACTGGAGATAGCAAATATAAAACACGTCATTTGACAGCGATTTGATGTACACTCATCCATATTGAGTTGGTAACTGAGTTACACAATCACCCCCCAGGAAGACAGACTGAAGAGTCCCCAACAACACTTTCTGAATCCAGCCCTTGATACAGATATGCAGCAAGAGTCTTTTAAGATTTTGTTCGAAACTAATCGCTAAAAGACCGTCGAGACTATCTAGATAATTGTTGCTGAGTCAATGTTTCATGTGTCGGTGACTTCAACCAAGTAAGCCAAGTCTATGTTTGAAAAAATTACCTTCACCACGGACTGACCATGTCAGTATAAAAGCTTGGCACTGTAACATTTCTACCAGCATGATGTCGGACTTGTTGAGTACAATAATCATGTCCGTGATGATAGACAGATTCCAATGGAGCTTCGTACGACGGTTCTCAAGAACTGGGGGTCCGTCGTATACTTATAGTAAGACTCTTCAAAACCCACTTCAAGTCCATTATGCAAATTGCTGGTGGATAATCAGATACATAGGTAGTGTGTGGATACATAGGTAGGTACATAGGTAGTGGAGATACATAGGTCTGTGTACTAACAGTTTGCAAGATGAAAACAACCAGAAATAATGTTATGTATAATAATATGACGTGTGTTTTTTTTCGGCCCTGTTTACTAGCTTCACCTCTCTCTAGTTTAACCGAGCTGTACCCTCTATTTGAGACCCCGTTTATTCCACAGATCATCGCTTCAGCGACAAAAACATACGCAAATTAAAAGAACAAGAAAATTCAATTCATGAATTACAAAAAACACGAATGTAAAAGTGACACAACCTGTACATAGCATGTGTATCTGTATAATATGACAGTAGACAATCATGACATTTCATTAGCATATTCGTAAGTTGACAGCATTTCCTGGTCCAAGTAGACATGCACGCTTATATTTTAAGACACAATATGCTAACAAAGCAGTAGATATTTTTTTTCTAATAGCTGTTTCCTTCAACTTTTGGTCACACAGACATGACGCATCTTATCGACTATTCCAAACGATTCATTTTTGGTTTGCAAAAATATTTTCGTGTCTCTCATTTTAGTTCTATTATAAAATGACTACGTATTCGTCATCGTATATAATCAAAAATTTTACATGCATTAATACACTACCATAACATATCCGTGATTACTAATATATTCGTCGCTTCCTACTATATCTATAGGCTTTATTAAATAAGAAATAAATTAACATCTTTGGACAAATTTAACGAATTATATCTAACTGCAAAATAATCAAATGATGTGATTGTTTTTTGGGTGTTAGACAAGAATTGTAATGCGGAGGAATGCGTATATAGATACCAGTATGAATTCTATAAGCACCCAGACACAGAAATGCAGACATCTAAATTTTCATCGAACAAATGCTTGCATCGTCGGGAATCGAACCCAGGTGTTGTCTTTATTACTATACATTTTTAATATTATTACATATTTTATTGGGCGTGTATGCTGAGTCCTCCACCTAGGCGTATATAACTATAACTAAATAGTATATATTTCCCCGTGTTGGTCCGGGCTCCTTTGTAGAATGGACCATCTGCCTTCCTGCCAGGCAGCTCGTAAAAGGCGAGCATAGGCTCACCGTCACTAGCACCGTGACATCTGACAAGGTGGTAGAGTTTCGTAGCGACTCGCCCGGATCGGTACCACCGCCTTACCTATTCCTGCCGCCATAACGTCATGCCGTGTTCCGGTTCGGAGGGTAAGGTAGCCGGAAAACTTACTTTTGTCCGAGGCCTAACATCCCGGTCTCAGGTTGGCAACGCACCATTACCACCTTTGGTGTCTATAGGCGGCGTGAATTTCTTAATATCAGGAAATCGGTCTGCTTGTTTGCCTTCCAGTATCATAAAAAAAATTAAGTTGTAGAGCACATTACACGATCCAAACTTACGTTCAAACGAAGACCATTCTTTTTACGTGAGTTGTGCTGACTTCTAGCACATTTTCCTATACGTCAGTCTTGTTAGACTTTTGGATTATCTCCCTGCCGATAGCAGAATATCTCTAACTAAAATATGTTTAAAAAAAGATGGAAACCTATTTTGGCTCTGCGTAATTTTGGTTCAGTTTTTTATTTTTATATTAACTTAGTTTAAACTTTGTTTATTAGTTTTAAGATGAATTTGGCACAAAATTATGAATTTTTTGGAAGAACTTGGATAATTTTTGATTTTAATATTTGATTGAAGCCGTTATAAAAATATTTAGTTTTGTGTATCATAAAAGTAGCTAGTATGAAAACTAAGCGAGTTATGATGAAAACAATGTTTTTATTTCAAAGTAAAATGTGAGCGACAAAAATAGTTACTATCAATTTACCTTTTTAAATTTATCCGTTTGTGATATCCGTTTCACTAGAAGACTAGCAGCTTTAAAGTTTTTAGTTGTCAAAAAAATCGATTAGCAGTAAAATATTTTAAGTTTGGATTATTTATGTATTCTTCAAACTCAAAAACTAATTATGTACAGCTACTTACAACGTTTTATAGACCAATCTTTTAAATAATTTTGGAAATATTTCAATACTTTTTTGTTTTTGTAGATAAAAGTTAAGAAAGATGTCATATGTAAATTGCAACTTATTGGTGCTTTTTCAGTACAAACTCTTCCAAAACTAAACACTTTTAAATTGGCCAAACTGTCAGATTATATCACAAGTAGTTATACATAAAGATAATTGGTAACGACAGCTTTCTATCGGGGTGGTAATTACAAAAATAGCTGGTCTAACACTGTTTTCATAACAACTCTATTAGTTTCTTAGCTAACAATATATTTATTACATCTATAAATAAATATTATCACAATTGCGTTTCAAATATTGTATAAATGTTGTAAGTAAAAGCAGTCAACGGCATAGTATCAACTTAGCAGTAGAACTGCTGCAAAACCTGAATCCAAACTGTTAACGAAAATCCTACTACGTACTAGGCGGTAGAGTTGCGCAGCGACTCGCCCGGATTGGTACCACCGCCTTATCTATTTCTGCCGCCAGAACGTCATGACGTGTTCCGGTTTTGAGGGTAAGGTAGCCGGAAAACTTACTTTTTGCTCGAGGTCTAACATCCTGATCTCAGGTTGGCAACGCACCATTACCACCTTTGGTGTCTCTAGGCGGCGTGAATTTCTTACCATCAGGAAATCCGTCTGCTTGTTTGACTTCCTATAACATAAAAAAAAATCCGTGCTGCTTTGCACAATTATGAGGGAAACTGGGAATTGAATCAACTACTAGTAAGTTTTTGACGATCTGGTCATCGTGACTGACGATCGTCAGTCCACCGGGTGGGAGGTCGGCTAACACTACTTCCTCCGGTGCAGGGCTGCCACTCCAGAACCTTTCTTCCATTCCATTGCCACTTCAGCTTGCTAACTCTCTGAACTATGTCGGTTACTCTCGTTCTCTTGTGGATCACCGTAATGAAACACCGAGCATAGCTCTCTCCATAGCAAGCTGAGACTCTGAGCTTATTTAAGAGGCCCACATTTAACGGCCAAGTGTCAGCTCCATATGTCATCACCGGTAACACACACTGGCCGAAGACTTTCAACTTTAGGCTCTGCGGTAATTTGGACAAGAAGATACCCTATAGCTTTCCGAACGCTGCCCATCCGAGTTGTATTCGGCAGTCAACTTCTTTCTTGAAGTTGAATTCACCTAACTGAATAACTTGACCTAGTTATACATACTGATCAACAACTTCAAGAATTGAGTTCCCAACGTGAACTGGTACAGGTGCAATAAGAACGTTGAACATGACTTTCGTCTTGTCCAAGTTCGTCTTAAGACCTCATCAACATCTAACATCATCTGCGAATCAAAGGTGAGTGATGTACTTGCCGTTGATATTGATGCCGTGTCTTTTCCAGTCCAGAAGCTTGAAGACATCTTCCAGTGCAGCAGTAAACAGTTTAGGAGAAGTAATGTCTCCCTTTCTCACACCTTTCTGCAACTGGATCGATTTCGAGCTCTGATCCTGTATTCCGACCGACATGGTGACTTTTTCGTTCAAACATCTCAACACTTTGATTTATCAATAGTCGATGCGGCACGGCTGGAATGACTGAAGCACCGCCCATGTCTCAACCAAATCGAAAGCTTTCTCGTAGTCCACAAACGCTAGACATAATGGCCGATTATACTCTTCGGACTTCTGTATAATCTGGCGCAGCGTGTGAATGTGGTCTACGGTGCTTATGCCTTTACAGAATCCAGCTTGTTCGGGAGGTTTGAAATCGTCCAACCTGCGTGATATCCGGTTCTTGATGACAATTGAAAACAACTTGTAAACTTGGCTCAGAAGTAAGATGGGTCTAAAATTTTTCAATAGGGTTTTATCACCTTTCTTGAAAAAGAGAACCACCATACTTCTGGTCCACGCTTCTGGAACACTACCTTCGAGGATGACGGAATTAAACAGCTTCTGGAGGACCTTAAGTACTAGCATTTCACCCACTCTCAGTAGCTCAGCAGTAATTCCATCGTACCCCGGCACCTTGTTGTTCTTTAGTAGTTTCAGGGCCATCCGAATCTCGTACAAGCTTACGTTCGGAATGTCTTCGGTGTAATGTCATGTGAGTTTGGCTCTAAGGTCCTTAGCCAATCTGACTACGAGTCGTGTTGAATTGTACAGCTGTCCGTTGAACTTCTCGACCTCTCTCAAAATCTCAGCCTTAGATGAAATTACGGTGCCATTTTCGGTCTTCAGTTTTATCAATTGGGTCTGGCTAACAGACAACACCTTGGAGTCTTAATTACGCTAGATAGCCTCTTTAATACGAGACATGTTAAAGATGCGCAGGTCTGTCCGTAACGCCTTGGAGACTTGTCTGTTTAGCTCCCTGTACTTTTGCATGTCAACTGAAGACTGCAACCGCATTTCATCCTGTTCGCCCATGAGTTTAAGAGTACGGTCTGAGAGCTTTCCTGTTCTTTTCTTGCTTTGGGTTTTAGAAAATTTTAACCCAGCCGTTTGGACAGCTTGCACAAACCCATTGTTTAAATGACCCGTTGATTCGCATTCTGCCAGGCATTCGAAGCGATTTTGAAGTTCAAGCTGAAAGTTTTCGGGATTTTGACATTGGACTGGGGTTGGACGGAGCGTAGACTTCATCAGCCATGACCTTTCAAGCCTTGTGTTGATATGAATATGTGGCGTCTGGTAGACAGAATAAAGTCTATCTCGTTTTCTGTCGACCCATCCGGACTAATCCAGGTTCATTTACGATATGGCATTTTTCTGAAGAAGGAATTCATCATAAAGAGTCCTTCCTTGTCTAGAAATTCAGCGAACCGTTGGCCCCTAGGATTACGCCTGCCAACACCAAATTGCCCCACTTTCAGCTCATTGCCCTCTCTCATACCCAGCTTTGCGCTGAAGTCGCCCATCACAACCATGTAGTGGTGAAGGTATGAATGGCCTTCGAGATGTCTTCGTACATCGCCTCCACCTCGTCGTCAGAGTACGCCGAAGTCGGGGCGTGTACCTGTATGACCTTCAGCGAATACGGTTTCGTAATTCTGAGTATCAGGTACGCCACCTTTGTCGACACACTCCCGATCGCCTTCACGTAGTTGATAAGTGACCTCCGGACGATAAACCCGACACCGCCTTGGGATAGGGCGTCACCTTCCCGGTGGTAGAACAAGTTACCGGACTCTAAGGTTAACGAGTCCTCTCCCTGTCTTCAGACTTCAGGTAATCCCACAACGTCCCAGCGTAACTTAAACAATTTTTAAATGCCGTTATAGACGACGGCAGCTTCTAATAATACATCGATTCTGGTAAAAATATTGAAAAAAGAATATTCTCCTCTAATCCCCGGTAGAAGAACCTCCGTTTGGCCGTCCGAGAAACAGGACACCTATGATTATCAGAAGGTATTCAGATCAAAGACCCCAAACTGGATATGCTCCGTACAACACACTCACATACAGAACGTCTGCTCAAATTCACCTGATGATGTTTTGGTTATGAAGCGAAATGTACATTAAGTTTTTAGTAATGTGTGTATTTATTGTTGGTGCTAATGATGAAATTGGTTTTGCTAGCATCTACTTTAAGGCAAAGTAAAACGCTCAATGAAACTTTGCCATAATTCCCAGTCGAATTGAGACTATCGACAATTTATAGCCTTGACCTAAATAACAGACCCATCTGGTGTATGACTACTTTGTTTTGTCATTTCTGTTTATCATCTTATATAAAAGTCGCAAACCTGCTGGTTAGATTGGAAAAGTTTTGAAAATAATTATAAATTGTTATCTTTTCTTTGAAATAATTTGCAAGAAACAACCGTTTAGACACCCCTTTTATAAAGTTTTATAGAGTATGTATTGTCAAACTTGGCCCGAAGAAAATTTCAAATATCAAAGTTGACTGAAACTTTTCAATGAAGTTGTCGCAATTAATTTTCGATAAAATTCAGCTCGTTAAGGTTTCAGAAATACAGCTTCAAAACAACCTAATTGAAATGTATAAAAGTTTTTTCATTAAGCTGTTTAGGCTATGCCATGCAAAATTTGCATTTACACATTTTATTCACTTTTTACACATTTTTATCCTCTATAAAGCAGATATACAATGCGAATGTGGATGGATGTAGGTACCCGGGGAGACCAAGGCTGACATTTCACGATCAGATCAATTTGATATTATCCGAGGGTGGTGTCAAGAGTCTCCGAAACCGGCGTGTTTGTATGAAAAGGGTTATGAATGTGAAGGAAGCAAGACAGGTTTGTCAGGATCGTGAGGTCTGGCACTCGATACTCTTTGCCTACCCCGTAAGGGACTTGGCGTGAAGATATGTATGTTTATCCTCTATCGTCTAGTTGTTCAGTGGAGGCCTTGACCACATAGGGTTCCGATTCGATTAACTCATTTTTTAATTTTATAGTATAAGCAACGTCGCCTGAAGTAGACAAGTGCACGGTTGACGATAGCATACCTTTCGCCTACAGAACTCCTAAATTTAATCTATTTATTTAATTAAGTCCTTAACATTGCTAATTGTTATACGAGAAACACATGACCTAATGATAGAATTACTAATTATGTAATGGGGAAGAACATCATCCAGAAATAAAGACATCTCGTATAAAGTTTTACTACTTTTTTATTTATTACTTATTACTATTCATACGTGCCAATATCAACAAATTTTTAACCAAGTTCAAAAAAACGAGGAGGTTCTCAATTCGGCCGCTACATATTTATTTTTATATATTATGTACACCGATTTTTCGAGATTTCTGAATCGATTTACGTGATTCTTTTTTTGTTTGATGAAGAATAGTTTCGAATTAGTCCCATAAAAATTTCATTCGTTTCTAATTTATGAGCATTTTTTGTCTACTTTCATCTATCCCGATGTTTAATTATCATATCAGCAATAAAATGAAAAATTATTAAATAAAAATAACTACATTTATAAAAACCGAATTCAAAACTAAAAATTAAAAAACAATAAAGATTTGATAATTTTAATAATTTAATTATGCGCATGTGCCCCCATGCGCACTAAAAGTTTTGCACTTCTATCTAATTGGAACTATTTGAATTTCGAATGTTATATTTTTAAAACGTTGCAACTTCCTTAGTAATAAAAAAAACATTTGGCGTGAAATAATTTGTCAACTGTGATAAAAAAAACCACACCAAAGTTCTACGTACGCAACGAAAATGGAATTAAGTCGAAATGATGTTAGACCGATGATTTTTTATGATTTTAAGAGTTCTGTTTCTCCGCAAGACTGTACCACTCGTCTTTAGAATTCTTTTGGGAGAGAAACACCTTGTTTGAGCACCGTGAGGCGATGGTTTGCTGAATTTGAGAGAGGTCGAGTTTCTTTACATGACGAATTTCATAAAGAGCGACCTTCAACTGCCGTCAACGAAAATAATATGACTACTGTTAAGCAGTTAATTGAAGAAAACCCTTGGATTACCTGTGAGACAATTTAAGAACTATCGGGGATTAGTATGAGCCAAATTCGGAAAAGTTTACAACAAGAGTTTCCATGTGTTGGTCCGGGCTCCTTTGCATAATAGACCATCTGCCTTTCTTGCAAGGCAGCTCGTAAAAGGCGAGCATAGGCTTATCATCACTAACACTGTGACATCTGAGTTTCGCATCGACTCGCCCGGATTGGTACCACCGCCTTACCTATTCCTGCCGCCATAAGGTCATGACGTGTTCCGGTTCGGAGGGTAAGGTAGCCAGTAAACTTACTTTTGCTCGAGGCCTAACATCCGGACCTCGGGTTGGCAACGCACCATTACCATCTTTGGTGTCTCTAGGCGATGTGAATTTCTTACCGTCAGGATATCCGTCTGCTTGTTTGCCTTCCTACAACATAAAAAAAAACAATAATTGAAAGTTCGGAAACTTTATTGTCGTTGGATCCCTCATGAACTGACAGCGGAGCAGAAGCGGGCTTCCGTGAAATGGTGGTATTTATGACATTGTCACAGGAGACGAAACGTAGATTTATTGTTAAAACACGAAAAAAAACAGCAGTCTTGTGAATGGGTGTTTGAAAATGAGAACAGGTCAACAAAAGTGAGACAGGTGAAAAACGTTGGTAAAAAAATGACCGCTTCTTTTTCTCAGCTACGGGTCCTATCTGTAGAATTCCACTTGAAGATCAAGAGAGTGTTAATGCCGAGTGGTATTCTACCATTTGTTTACCCAGAGTGTTAGAAAAGGTTCGCAAAAAACTACCCAAAAGCCACATTCTCCTTTACCATGATAACGCTTCGTCACACACGGCCAACAAAACAAAGTCATTTTTAGCTTCCGAAAAAGTACAACTCGTCACTCATCCTAGGATAGTCCCAAGCTTTGATTTCTGTATTTCCCCAAAATCAAAGATTTGGTGAAAGGTTTTACTTTTACCAACTCCGAAGAGGCAGTGATAGCGTACAATCAGCATGTAGAATGACTTTAGATCTGTGGCCCTTCGGTTTTTAAAATTGTTCCATCGCATGTTTAATATGTAAAAAAATTATTTTGAAAAGCAATAAACATAATATTTTGGTCATAATATGTTTTTTTTTAAGTGACGCTAAATTTATAGTGTGACCTTCGTATATTACCTATTATTTATAATATGAGCTATTTACAAATAGGTTTGAAGTCGGTGCCAAGCTTTAAACTAATAATTATATTATAAGTAAGTATTAAATTGGCTTGGCACAGACTTCAAACCTATTCGTAAATGGCACATATACATAATAGTATATCATTAATATTAAATCTTAATTATTTGTTAGTTTTGAATTCGGTTTTTATTAACGTAGTTAATTTTCTACTCTGAAAGTAACGTCTTCGATGATAAATAGATTATTAGACAGTAGTATCATCTCTTGAAAATTTTCTAATCCTACTAATATTATAAATGCGAAAGTTTGTAAGAATGTGTGTATGTTTGTTACTCTTTCACGCTCGAATGGTTGAACGGATTTGTCTGAAATTTGGAATATACAGATTGTGACCTGGATTAACATATAGGCTACTTTTAATCCCGATCGCACAACGGGTTCCTATGAAAACGCAGGCGAAGCCGCAGGTAACAGCTAGTAAATTGATAATGGATAGCAAAAGACGAGTATGTTTAATGAATTTATTCCATTAGTCCAAATTAAAGCATTGCAATTGATAATTGTTAAACATAACGACCAGATATTAAATTACCCAGACCAGATTTAAATCTGTAAATATAAAAGGCAAAACTGATTGACTGACGTATCAACGCACAGGCCAGACCGAGGCTTGAATTTTAAAATTTTGCGTAAGTATTTTATTTATGACATAGGCATCGGTCAAGAAAGCCTGTTTCAAAATTCAACACCCAAAGGTGTAAATTAGAGGATAAAAAAGTTGTATGAAACATTTTTATTTCTTATACGTTTTGTTTTCTTATACGTTAAATTTCGTGTGAACGTATTAAAAAAAACATGAGCTACGCGTTTCAACAATTTCCAAAATTTAAACCCTAAGGGGGGGGGGGGAAGAATATGAAAGTTTTCTATAAAACTTTTTAATTCTTTGAAAGGTTTGCATCAAACTTTGTATGAATTACCTATGACAAAAACATTGAAATGAAATTATAAAATATGAAAATTCGACGACTTCTTCATAGTTAAAGTAAAATAGGGATAAAAACTTATATAATATAATGGTACAGACCAAATCCTTTATTTAGCCTACTTACCAAAATTCCTTACACGTAGGCATCCACTATAGATGAATTCTTCAAAATTTAACCTCAAGGGGTGAAATAATGGATTAAAGTTTGTTTGATTTTTTTCAGCTCTTGGACATATTTCCGTTAACCTTGTCCGTCAAACGTGATATATCCTAAAAATTACGATTAACATATTTCTTCTTTAATAAAAATTTAAATCCCAAAACGGTCAAATAGGAGAAAAAGCTTTATATAAAAGCAGAGACTAAAATCCTTTGAGCTAAAACTTAAAACTGTTATTTTTTTGATGAAAGCGATTCGATAAACATATCTCAAAATTCAACCCCCAAGACCCCGAAATGGTACAAAATTTTGTATGAAAATTTTTGTTCCTTAATTTTATTTACATGAAAATTTGCATGATTTTGAATTGGCTCAAATCATTATATTTAATTGTTTTTGAAAATTCTACCACTAAGAGGATGAAATAGGAAATCTAAGTTTTATAAAGATGAATAGGCTGCAAGAACTTGTTCTTGCGGCTTTACAAATAAAAATAAACTAATCTTTCCTAATATTACGGTTATACTAGCATTATGTACACGGTTATATAGCATATTCATGAACAGCTAAACTATATTTTATAACAAATAAATTCTGATTAACTTCGATATAACTAGATCATACTAGCGGCCCGGTATGTGCTTCGCTACATATAGGTACGTATACCACGCTACCGCATGAATGACATAACACAACAAAGCAAAAAAAAAAAACTACTGATAAAAGTTTCAACATGACAGCACAATCTGAAAAAAGTTTTAATTTGACTGAAAAATACCTATTAACAAAATGAACGCGATTTTTTTTAAATTCATTTCGATCGATGCTAATGTCATAAAGTTGTAAACTTACAAATCACTTGTCGGATTTTGAACCTGACAAAACAGTTCTATTATTTGAAAGTTTTTTTTTATGATATTGGAAGGCAAACAAGCAGGCGAATTTCCTGATGGTAAGAAATTCACGCCGCCTAGAGACACCAAAGGTGGTAATGGTGCGTTGCCAACCTGAAGCTGGGATGTTAGGCCTCAAGCAAAAGTGAGTTTACCGGCTACCCTACCCTCCGAACCAGAACACGCCATGACGTTATGGTGGCAGGAATAGGTAAGGCGAGTGGTACCGATCCGGGCGAGTCGCTGCGATACTCTATCACCTTGTCAGATGTCACGGAGCTAGTGACGGTGAGCATATGCTCGCATTTTACGAGCTGCCTGGAAGAAAGGCAGATGATCTATTCTGGACTTATTTTAATCGACTATAATCGTCCCAGTTTCAGGAGCATAAAAATATCGCAAAATTTATGAAATTTCAGTATTAAATATGAATATTTAAATCCGGACCTACGGAAGCTGAAGCTGCTAAATATGT